>JAVLUZ010000762.1:0-229442 GCA_036768485.1 Mermis nigrescens | reverse complement strand
TACGTCCAGTTTTGGAGGGCAATAAATTCGCTTGGTCTTCGGTTTCAGAATCCAACACAGCGATTAGAAGACGTTTGGGTGATAAGTCTGCCTGATCCGTGGGTTCAGATGGTTCTATTCAACCCATGGAATTTGAATTGCATATCAGCTTGCGAGGTAGTCGTAGAGGCTGGCGAAATCGCACTGACAACTGGTGGTTTCGGAAACAGTTGCTACGGGCAGGCCCAGCTGTAGGCTGGCATCCAGCCTGCAACTTATGAACAGTTAGGGTTTTCCCTAATGTTGTCATGCAGGGGCTGGTAGCCATTGTGTCAGCCAAAGTAGTAACGGCCATGGCTGCTTCTGTCGGTGGAACGGCTTATAGAAGTCTAACGATTACAACTTCTTTGCCGTCCGAACTTACAGTGACCTCCATGCAAGCTGGTCAGCTGGCCTGCAAAGGCGTGCGAGACAATGGGCATTGCACGTTCGATTTTGTTTCACCTTTTTTAATGTATAATTCGTCATCTTTTAAGGAAAAGGGCAATGGTTTCATATCTTCCGTTAATTGGTTATTTTGTAGGCATGCCTCCATCAATATGAAGACGTCGATAGTGATCAAAGGAATCTGAGGCCATATAGACCTGCATATTGTGTGTGTTGTGATGCATCACGCTTGACCCCAATTGCCAGGGTCATTTTTATTGATAAACATATCGGCTCTGCCAAACGTTTTAGCTTATGCGAGTAAGCTGTAATCTTTTTGGCGTTGAGTGGCCGATGTAAGCATTGGTAAGTATGTTAATGAAAATTGCCTTGAAAAGATTTCCAATGCAGATTACGGCGAATTTAGGCATCAGGAATTGCCATAATTTGTTCGAACATTGAATTGCGTGAAATACGCAATTTTATCTTACTGTGAGGTTGTGGCACACCTAACTGTACGTCCGAAGGAAACGTTGCTAGTAGTGGTGCAACGCAAAGGTGGTTGGAAAGCAAGATACATTCCAACAGAACACATGGCCGTATGCACTGGCCAGCTGAATGAAATGGACAAATGGTCCATTAGTGTCAAATTGCTTAAAACGCTCGTCCCAGATTTTTATAATTTCGAGTTTTTCTGTCATTTACAAACTCAGAGTCATAGCCTAAAAACAATTTGCCATGTATCAAGTTTGACAGCTGTAGCAAAGCTAAAATAGCCAAATACGAGTCCTGGTCATTGGTGACTAACACGGTTTGGAGAATGTTCTGCTTTGGCACGCGAAGGGTTGCCAGCAGATTCATCAAACGTGTTGTCCCACCAAGTTCCTGTTCATTTATGCGTTTTTGGTGGTACTTAGCATCATTTTTATTTTATAATGTATTTGTTTTGTGCTTAATGCCTCTAAACTATTAACGCGCTGATTGTCATTTTGCGGCAAAGGTCTGGATAGTCCAACCCCGTTCGGTGGCCATATCCACCAACGCCGTACAGGCTCATCTAGGGTTGCTGGATCCGCGTCTTTCAAATGTAAATCGGCGACCAGCTGACTCCAGGAGCGCCTCTTTGCATAGGGCACCTGCGTCAGCCATGGGTCTGCAAAAGGAAAAACGTCAGATAATGGTATGGCATGTGCCGTTTTAGAGCCATTTAATAAACGTACTGGTGCGCAGTCCTTGCTTTTGCTCCTGCCCGGTAAGTCTGCAAAACTTATCACTACTGCTGGGGCGAGAGGAGGCGATGTGGTAGTTTGCAAACAAAATTGCCAGAACATATGCGTGCTTCTCGGCAATTAGATCCGAGTATGGTAGTTTAGGCTCAGGTAAAAGTCTATTCCAATGAACATGATGGGTGATTAGAGGATTATGAACATAAGTGATTATTTGTGGTTTCTGGTGTAGGTAACGCAATAATTCAATAAGGACCAACACGTTCAGGCGATAATTTACCATTTTAGGTTGAATTACTGAGGTATTATTGAGATAGACGATATCCGAAACAAGAAAATTAGTTGCGGTTACAGATTTGTCATATTGAGATTTTTGCTGCTTACACACTTCAAGCTAAATTCTTAGACGCAGATTATATGTAGATCTTGTAGAAGTCAGCTTTAAATCGATGACATATTTTCCGCAATGGGCTGTAAATTCCGGATTTATCACTAAGTCATTTATAAGTAAAAGTGTTGAAGGAAAACGCGGGTTCGCGACCATATAGCATTTTGAAAGGAGAGATGTTAGTTGACGATTGGGGAGTTGTGCAATACGCGAATAATGCAAATGAAAATTGCTCCTGATCAGACTGGTTTTGTGCACTCATTTAGACAATCCATCAATTAAGGTGCGATTATAGCATTCCTACAAGGCCTCCTCACTGAGGTTGATATGGGGTCGTAAATATTTTTTGAACATTTAATAGTTTACAGACTTCCAAAATTAGGGTAGATGTAAAATTTGAACCTGGTCTGTCAAAAATTTGGGAACTCCGTAATGCAGGATAATTTCTCTTAGCAACAGATTTGTAATTGTTGTTGCTTTTTTATGTCAGAAACAGCAAAAGCTTCCACGTATTTGGTAAAATAATCTATAAAAACTACGATTTTGTCATTTTCAGAGGGGGATTGCGGCATATGCAAGCAATCACACGCAATAAGTTCAAAAACGTGGAAACTTTGATTGGTTGCAAGGAACAGATGTGAAATTTAATGCGACCTGCTTAACTGTAAGCACACATCCTTCCTACACCACACAATCACATCATTTTCCATACGTGCGGCCACCAATAATGCATTTGTATGGCAGGCAGAATTTTGCGCGATGAAAAATGTGCTCCAAATATAGAATCATGAAATTCGGGTTAATACAAAGTAAGCGCAATGATTTTGGGTATAACAATTTGATGGACGAAGTGAGGTTGTAGCGGCTTAGGTTGGAAACGACAAAAGAACATCGTTTACAAGAAAAATTCATCACAATATTTTTCGTTGTTAAATCATTCAACGCGATGCAAATTTTATGTAATTCGTCATCAGTGCGTTGCTCTGCGAGTAAGCACGCAGGTGTTTCAGCTTTTCTGCATCAGTCACTTGAATGCGTCATGAGGAAACCTAGAGTGGTTTAGAATTTGTTCGTCGTTGGGGCAGTAGGATTATTAGTTTGTGAATTAGTATTATTATTTGTTGCATTAGGCATATTATCGCGTGATTGGTCGATTAGAACCGATTCGTCCTCGGATTCAGAGTCTTCTGAGTCTAAATTTGCAATGTTAACAACATTTTTACATTTGAGTTTATATTCGCGTTCTGCATGAGTGTACTTAGGATGTTGTGATAAGAGATCCGCTGCGCAGTTATATGCGCCAGGAACATACACGATATTATATTCGTACTCTTGTAATTTGAGACCCCAACGGCGTAAACGACTCAATGGTCTTTTACATTTACTAACCAAGTTAATGCTTGATGATTGGTTTAAATATTAGATTTTTTACCGTATAGATAATGTCGATGATGCTTGATGGCCCACACTATTGCTAGCGCTTCTTTCTCCAATGTAGCATAATTGCATTTGGCAGAATTTAGCACGCGACTAGCGTAGCTAAGAATGAAACGACTTTTTGATGGTAAGTGTTTTAGTCAAAATAGCACCTAACGCAAAGTAACTTTGCATCCAGTTGTTAAGACAAATTGGTGCTCATTGTCAAATTTTAGTATTGAAAATTGGTGGGGACGTAAATGTTTTAAAGAAGCTCAAGCAGTTTGGTGTTGGCCTTCCAGCGAAATTCGACATCTTTGCAAAGATAATGGTTTAGCAATTTTAGCGAGATCTTTAACAAAAGTTCTTAAGCCATTGGACTAAACCAAGGAATTTCTGCAAAGATTTAACGGTTTGGTTCAGGAAACGCGACTAAGTCTGCGACTTTAGACATATCAGGAGCAATGCCCAATGAACTTATACTATGGCCAAGAAATTTTACTTCAGCATAGAAGCGAGATGGCATTTATCAGGCTTGACTCATGATCTTTTAAATGTTCTTTAAACGTGCGCTAAAAAATGATTAAATCATTGATATAAACAAGGCAAGATTTCAATTGAGACGGCGAGCACAAGCTCCATTAGCCTAGAAAATCTGTGGGCGCATTTTTTAAACCAAAAGGTAAAACTTCAAATTTGTAATGGCTAACAGGGCATATAAATGCAGTTTTTTTGCGAGATTTATTGTCGAGAGGGGTACCAGTAACCGGATTTTAGATCTAACGTGCCAAAATACGCGGCAGAGCCTAAAAGGTATTATTGAAATAATTGCCAAGTTGAGGAAGTGGGTAAACTTGCATTTTAGTTACATCATTTAAATGGTAATCGACAACAGGTCTTAGGGAACCGTCCTTTTTCCTATGAGAAACAATGGACTTGCCCATGGACTTGTCATAGGCTGAGATAATTTTTATCTGAAAACATTTCATTTATGATTTTATAGATTCTCTTCTAGAATGCTCAACACGATAAGTTTTCCCCACAATGGGTGGATTGTCCCCTGTATCAATATGATGTTTCATCAAAGGGGTATGTCCGAGAGGCTCATTTTTTAAAGCAAAAAAAGGAGTCATATTTAAACAGTTACAGTTGTTGCTGTTGTCGAGAATCAACGGCGGAGCCGTTTAAAGCTTGTTAGTAGGCATAAAAAGCTCAGGTGTCCTATCATCAAAATTTGAGACATGAGACATGACTTCGGCATCAGGGGTTAAAGAACCTATTATATCACCAGAGTCGATGCGGTGGCGCTTTAGAGATGTTACAAACGCGAACAGGGATTACAGGTTGTAGCAAGCATCAGCTGTGATGGAGCAACAAAAAGTGAAGTTTTCCATAAAATTGGGATTCGGTTCGAATAATGCAAAGTGAAATCACAAGAACCATGACTGATATAGCCAGGTGTGATTAATTCATGCCGAGTTGTATAATTACAGGCTCAGGCAACAAAACATGCACACACACAACACAGAGGTAGTCGTGTTGAGTTTCGCTTTTTGCCAAAATTGCATTTTGTATGATGACAACAGATAATTGTTATGCCATTTATAAAAAGCACAACGTTTGATAAGATTAATTCACATGAGTGCGGATTCACAAAAATCATATCCCAAGAGCATGTCTTCCGGCAAATGATCTATGATAGCTACTGTGGTAGAGATAGATTGTTCAGCGACAGTAGAAGTCATATTTACTATATCAAACTACTGCGATTATTTCACCTACGCCATGAACAACTTGAGAGACTTGTTTAGGTGGTAAGTTAAAGCCAAGACATAAAAAATGCAGACGTGGTCATCATGGTGACCTGTGAACCTGTATCTATGAGAGCGGTACGTCTATGCCATATGCTTTTAACGAGAATAGTGGGCAAATTTGTCCCAGCATGGCTTACGATAGGAATATTTGGATCAATGGTTTTAACTGGAAGCGAATTTATTTTCATAAATCACGAGACAACGCTGTAAGCGTTCGTACTCTTTGAGGAAATCTTGTGACGTGAATAAATTAGAATGCGTGCTAGTTTCTAGCCCTTTCGCAGTAACCGTGTTTATCATTAAAAGACGTAGGGTTGGCTGCAGTGGGGGCGCGTTTGCTGTGGGTTGATTGTTATCCCAGTATATTTGACGTATGGGCGATTGAAGCCATTTGTCGTTGCGATAGTTCGAAGTATAATAAGTTCCACGCTGTTTGTTAGGGAACTGCACAAAAGGTGCGTTTTGTTGCAACTGATTGGTATAGCAATTACCGTAATGCAAATTTTGATAATTAGCACGCAAATTTTGACGGTAATCATTGCAATTTTGCCTAAAATTTGGTTGTGCTTGCTTAGATTCAAAACGATTATCATTATTTGCATAATTGAATGAGGGATATTGACTAGAATTACAAAATCACTTGATTGAGAACGATGTCAATGTTGCGAATTCAAGCGCAATGGCAAACGATTTCGGTGCAAAAAGAACGCGATTGGCTGTGATTGCGAGCCATGGAATTGTTATTATTTTGATTGGATTGAGTATAATTATTATTAAACGCTTCTTGTCGCTGATGCGTAAAACATTCATCATAGATATGACCTATGCGCTTGCAAAAGGTGCAAAATTTATGAGAAGAATTTTCTGGCTTTTCAGCACGCGATGAGCGATGAAACGTTTTTGTCGCAAGCAATCTGGCTCATTTTGGTTAGACACGTAAGATGTATCTTTAGTTATTAAACTCCTACCGGGAGCGGCTGTTACCAATACATACGGTGTTATTGCTTGTTTATCATCCTCAAATTCCTGATTCTTAATTCAGCATTTAACGCGTTATCCAAAATTCAGCCAGTGATGCTCTAGGTTTTATAATATGCCTCTTTCAAAATGTGCAGTAATAAACCTTGTTTCAATTGATGTCGCAATAAATAATTGAAATGATGCAAGTCGACTTCCAAGATAAGGATCAGCTTTTATTAAGTCTTTGCAAAGCGCGAGGTAATAAGCTTTAACCAATTCGTTAGGCTGCTGTTTATGTGTCAAAAAACAATTAAAAAGCATTCCGGCATCCATTGGACAAAATTAAACTATTAACGCTTGTTTCGTTTTGGAATAAGATTGTTTTATCTCCAGCAGGTAACGAATGGAATAAACGTGAAGCATAAGAATCGAGAAATGCTGTCATAAATTTCAAGCGATCAGCTTTATCAATATCATAGGTATCGGCCAGTGACTCAAATTCAGCCGAGATATCCTCGTATAGTTTTATCGGCATCAAAAAAATTTTTTTTTTGCAATTGCAATTGCATTTGTGCTAAAAAGTGTCACGATTTAAAGAATCAGTGAGATGCAATTTACCATACGAGCCTTCAGATAAAGAGTCCGAATTATAGCGATGACAGCGTTGGCGCGATTTACACTTTGCGATGCGAGCGGCGACTACATGGATGATTGTAGCTACTCGTCGAGCTTTTGTCAGAAAATTTTATGTGACGTCTCCTTGTAGATGACTCAGATAAAGGCGCAGATTCATTTTGCACAATAGCAGATTCATTATTTATGCCAGATAAATTTATTTCGAGAGGTTGCACTTCGATATTTGAAGAATGCAAAATAGGATTAATAAGTGGTATTTCGAGATTCGCAGGATTTGGTACATAATTATTCGGAACTGTTCGCCAGTAGGCGGGAAAATATTGCAGCGGTGGCGGATTTAGCGCTGCTGCGAGTCGCATTCAAAAATTAGATGCAGAAAGAGGAAAAATTACGATTTAAAGACAGCAACGGCCAAAATGTAACATCTGCAAAAATGGAAATGCCGATGGCTGCAAAAATTGTGAGTATATGTTCAAAAAACCCGAGTTTTGCACTGGTTGCAAACCCGTGTTTAAAGGATTTTGTGATAACTCAGATGTTTCCGGCGCGTGATTTGTACAACTTTGTGCGACAGTTTCTTAGACATTTCAAAGGTGATCGAAAATTAGATACGCGGTTACTTAGAGGACAACAAGAGATGCACAATGCCACTGGGCGTGGGGAGTATGCACCATGCGTGGGCCGCGAGAAAATTCTGGGGGGGGGGGGGTGCCAAGATTTTTTTGAAAGGTCAAAAAATGGCCTTAAAAATGGTGGTATGGCGATAAAAACACTGTGCCGACGTTCCTCATCAAGCACTATCCATTGGCATCAAAAATTGCGAAAAAAACGAAAAAATTTTCAAAAATTGAATTCTGGGGGGGGGGGTATTTTGATTTCTAGAGTATTTTTGGTTTCTGGGGTGCATACCCCCCAAACCCGCCCGGAGCACACCCCAAGAAACCAAAATACCCCCCCAGAAATCGAAATCCCCCAGAATTCAATTTTTGAAAATTTTCTTTCGTTTTTTTCGCAATTTTTTGATGCCAATGGATAGTTCTTGATGAGAAACGTCGAAAAATGGTGTTTTTATCGCCATACCACCATTTTTAAGACCATTTTTTGACCTTCAAAAAAGTTTGCACCCCCCCCAGAATTTTCTTGCTGCCCACGTATGTGCACGATGCGTGCTTTCTGCATGATTCGCATTTTGTGCATTAAATTCAGAAAAATTTTCGCTATCAATAGAGTGGTTAATGCGCTCAGATGGATTACTTTCAGTGCGATTTGAAACTGGTTGAGGTTTAAGCAATGTGCTTAATTCCATACGCAGTTTATGCATTTCATCCGAATTTTCTTTTCTATCTTGATTTATGCATGTAGAAAGGTCCGAAAATTGCATATGAATAGCTTTTAACGCTTCTAAGATAAGGTCATTAGTCACACCAGCACTAGCACGAGCATTGTTGGCATTTCTGCTTTGACTATTATTACTCTCTACGTCAGAATCTGCAATTTCTGGCTCCAAACTGGTTTCAGGATTATTTGCCTTGTTAAGGGTAGTCGATATTATTGACAATTGTATTATTTGATGAATTATCGACGTTAGGATCCGTAATTTGATTTATGTGTGATTGCATATTAACCAATACTAACTCGTCATCAGATTGCGTAGTACGCGCGGCATTTAACGAAGTGGGTAATCAATCATTATTTGCATTACTATTTGCATTCTTCTTATTCGCATCGTTACTCGCGTTATTACTTGCGCTATTAGAGTCAACAGGCGCGGTAGGTAATTGGCGAGATGAAGTAGATGATGTAGAAGGTTTTTTTCAATTTAGCGGGCGGTGTCCGCAAAACTTTTTCCTGCCATTTTTGGGTATCAAAAACGTCCAAAAATATGACTTTGAGTAAGAAAAATTTCAGTACGTCGAAATTTTGCCAAGAATAAATGTTTCGAATTTGACCTTTTGCCGTTTCGAAAAACAGGTTTTTCCACGTGAATAGTATTTGCTTTTGTGAAGCAAGATATACCTGACGTGAAATGAGCAAAAATACGTAGCACTAAGCCTAAGGCATAAAGAACGTATGTGGTTATAAAAAGACGTAGGTAGAAACCTTTTGCTACATAGGTTTGTCACCAGGAGAGAAAAATGATGAATCGTCGCCAGAGGGCCGACGTTTACAGAAAAATGCGAGCAAGAAAGCTGCCTTTGTCGCCAGAGGGTCGACGGAAATAGAAAAATAACGATGACTTTACCATGATACACAAAATCTTTACTACGGACGCTTACTTAAAATGCGCACTGCCACATCACGGTCGATATGACAAAAAGGGCAAACAAAATGTTACACATATTTAGATGGCCAAAAATAGTGATTTTTGGATCGAAAAATAAATTTTAGATGACTGATCAGTTCGGCTGTAGCTAGCAGCCTAAAAGAGGGACGTTCCAATGTGAATACAGAGCCAGTCCGTATTTACTGAAGCAACATGGACATGGGTGTATTCACCTTCGGGACTTACTTAGGTACCTAAGTACTTAAATCTGCTCTTAGCGCTGGCCCCAATTGTGTAGTTATAGAAACTTCGATCTTCTGGACCCTTGTAGACCTACGGCTTTGACTCCCTCAGTCCTAATATTGCTGACCGCTTTTTGTCGGGAGTTTTAGCAGCTATGCCCTAGGTCCTAGAGTACCTACCTAATCCCGGTATTGCCGCAAGGTCAGTTGACCTATCTCAATCCCACTCAAGTTGATGAATTAACTTATTTTCGAGGTTCGAATCAATCAGAAATGTTTTTGATTCCTAATGTACGAAGCACAATGAAATTTGAAAACAACACCAACGAGCTCTAAGCTGATCAGTCATCATCATAAAAGATTAAATAATATTTTTGACCAATTTTGGGATTGAGAAAGGAATATTGAATTTTGAACGAAATAAATAATCACACGAAAATTACCTATTCCTTCCACCAAATATTAAGAAGTCCTCGACGACTGGAGCACCGAATTCACCCTCGGTATAAGAAGACCCCTGGGTGGGTTTTTATCTTTTATTCAATATGTACACACGGCCTACAGCCAGGAAAACAACAATAAAGCTAACTACGAATAAAACAAGCCAACGAGTCAAATCGTCAAAACCAACTAGACTAATATCCCATCAGGGGATCGCTACAGTAAACCATAAGTTTACGACAAACTAACATTAAACGAGATTACTTTTAATTCACATCGAATCTTCTAGAATACGATTATGCGGTAACGAGTAAAACAATTACTATTAGCATACACTTAATTCTGATTTACCGGACAAGTATCTTGTTGATTTTTATATTGAAAATTTGGGAATAGTTGAGAAATTAAAGGCATAGCCACAAGTACACTATCGCGCAATAGCTACTCGTATTTGGCTATGTTAACCGATACAGAACCAAGCTGTTTTTGGTATGGCTACCGCGAACTGCTAAAAACTAGTTCGCCACGTGTAACTCTCGCAGTTACATTATCAGCATATCAATCGGTCTCCAAGCGGCATAATTCCATTAAACATTTCCTGGAAAATTGCAATGACTGACTTCAATATTCCGTTTCTGGTTCAGGTGCGTCAGCGCCACGTTGTTTGGGTGAGTTATGTAGCCATAGTCAAGCAGGCAAAGTGCGTCAACAACCAACAAAGGATCACATGTCGTATGTGCCGACGCACCATGTGCATTTTATAACGTAAAGCACCTAAAATACATAGACACAATCGATCAAGATACAAATCACTGGTTGATACAACACTTAAACAAAACTTCCTTATTACAAGCTAACCTTTATTTACGCACCGGTTATAGCAAATTTTCTCTTCTTCTTCGTTGATCCAAAAAATGTTGAACTTACACAAGTGGTTACTTTCTGTAAGATATAATTTTAATAAGATTAACTGTAGTCCTCTGTCAGATTCCTCTCCCTCCCCCTCCGATAAACTTACCTGGAAACGCTTTTTTTCCCTACATTTAGGGGTTTTGTGAACCACTTGTATACCTATACCCATAAATAGTAGAAGAAGAAGAAAGAATGTACTCTTAGGATATTTTGTATGCACATGAGCTAGAGAATAATCGTAATATTAAGCACTTTATCGAATGGACAAACAATTCATTCTTATTTTCAATAATAGTAGATTAAATGTGTGAAGGATTTATTGAATAAAGTCAGCAGCATGAAAGCATACTTAGCTTAACAAGTTGACGTTGAAGACTTGGAAAAATTAATAAAAAACATGGCTGAACAAGCACTTAAAAACTTTTATTACTATAAATAAGAAAACAGTGTCGAAGAAATAAACGAACAAACGAAATAAGCTAAGTAAAGACAGAATTGTAGCCATTGTTGTGCTCGCTTTTGCAGTAATGCATTTTAAACACGCTTTTTCAATCATCCAATTCTGGTGCGGCAGGTAATATGACGGAAACTGCACTGTACTTTCCGATCATAGTTTCCCAAGGTCCAGAGTCGAGGGAAGGGTGAAATCCCAACATGGGGGACCAGTAAATTAAGTAATGTCTTTGTATGAGCGAACAAATTTTTGTAGATATTTTATATTAATATATTTTTAAAGATACACATTTTTACATACTGCCAGTGAGTGACCTGCAACCGACATGCAGTCCTAAACAGTGTTTTTTTGTGCAAGATACCTTTTTACATGTACAAAGATGGTATCCAAAAGTCTTTGAACATTTTGTACATGCAAATTTTTGTGTACTATTATAGTATGGTACAGTAGCGATTTAGTGTGGTAAAACAGGGTTTTTCGTCCTTTGGTAGTGTATCTTAGCTAATTCCTGGGTTTCTGAATATTTGACATTTTTCCATTCTAAATGCAAATTATACTATTTTAAAGATATATAGGACAGACAATTACTGATGCGCCGGAAATTTTCGGGAATTTTACACCCTTTTACAGTTTTTGTCTCTCCAAAAATCTTTGTGCATGTACAAAGACGGTCCTGAAAAGTCTCTGTACGTTATGAAAAATCTTTGCCGAATACAAAAATCGTGGCCCTAAATGTGATAATTCGGCCTGAGTTTAGTTGATAAGTTCATGAGCTTTTGATGAAATTTACATATAAAACTCGACTGAGAAAGCTAAAACAACTTGTACTGCAAAATCAGAAATATTACAGATATTGTAATATGCCAATTAGATCTTGTAATAAGCATTACTGTGCTTAGAAATTCAATGCAACATCAGGATAAATTAGTCAATTTTATCTTTGAACGGTAGAAAAGTGCTAAGTTATTAAATAGTACTTATTTTGCATAAAATTTTTAAAAACAGTATGAATAGATACAAAAGATATTTCAATCTGCATAAAGATGCCTAGATTACACAAAAATTGATTTTTGAGTGTTTAATGCCCCTGCTTCAATCTAAATACAGTATATTAGCGATATTTTGCGCGAAGCGCCGAAAATTCTTTGAAAATTTCTAAAATATACTGAAAAACGATATAATTAATATCACTTTGTCCAAGAAAGTATTTTAACATTGTATAACAATGGCTCCAAAAAATGCGCGAGCCGAAATTGATTTTTGGCAAAACCTTCATTTATTGGCCATTTTTAGGTGCGTTTTTGCGATTTTCGGCCGAAAATTCGTGATCATTTACCCACTCTCCCATAAAAATGGCCGAAAACCATACGTGTAACAGAGGGGCTTTGGGGAATTCCCCACCCACCCAGGGTTGGACGTCCTCCCAAACACCCTTCCCTCCAACATCAGAAAATTTTAACCCTCCCTCCCCATTTTTGGCGAAAATTTGCGCTTTGTTGGCTATTTTTAGGTGCTTTTGCCATTTTTGACATAGAATTAGAGTCGCTAATCCCCCCTCCTTCTAAAAATGGCCAGGGACCCATACCCGAAATTTCTAGCCGTTACATGCATGCCGAGGAGCCTCTCCCGAAAATTTTGAGCCTGTCACATGCATGTTTCATAGTGATAGTTTGTCTATTTACTCTTGCTTACATTCAAAAATACTGTATCACTTCGTGAAATTCTAATAGTTAGCTGCACTTTTGCCATAGTAAAAATTAAGTTCAAAAATATTCAAAAGGTTTTCACCAAAAATCGTCTGACAGTGACATGAGTCTTGTACCCTGAGAGGGGGTAATAACCCTCCCTCACCCCCTCCCCTTATGGAAATGTGTGTTTCCGATCCATGTAGCGAGCATTAGAATTAAAATTAGTCATCACATGAATAATACATTGGCACTTTGCTGTATGTGACTTGGTGTAACTGGGTACGCGACTAAAACCATAAGAAAAGTCTATAGGTAAAAAATAGGCTGTGTACTGCAGATGCATTCTAAATAGTTAATATTCAACGGATATATTGAAGTTATTCAAATTTGATTTTAACCCTCGGCGCCTCGGCACTTTTCAGCTTCGCCCTCGGCGCCGAGGCCGAGGCTCCAAAAAACGCCGAGGCTTGCCGAAGGCCGAGGCCGAGGCCTCGGTCCGATCACTGGTTGCGTGATGCTGTTTTGCGATGAAAAATCGAAAAATTTGGTGCTTCGCGCCGGTTTATTCATTTATTTGGCAGTTTCTACCGTTTTATTGGTGGAAAATCAAAAAATTAGCGCTTTGCGTGCATAAGAAGCATTTTTTCTGTCAAAAACTTGAAAAATTTTTGAGAAAATATAATTTTTTAATGGCTTAAATCGTGCAGGATGATGTGAAAAGCCAAAAAACACGTTACTTAACGGCCCCGCGTGTTTTTATGCGTTTTTTTAGACGAAAAAAAATTTTTTGTAATTCCCCCTGGCGAAAATCCTGGCTACGCCAATGGCACTCGGCAACCCTGACCGGTCGGTTTGGGCAGTAATTATTTGTAGTCAACTGCAGGTAATACACTGGCGTACCAGTGGGGGGAAGGGGGGCAGTGATCGATCGGGTACCCGGGCCCGGACCGGGACCGGCTGGTCATGGCAGGCCAGGCCGGGCCCGGCTGAAAACCACCGGGCCTCAACCGGGCCTCAAATAATTATCGTTAATATTTTAGACGTTTACTATTTCAGCTGTTGTCCGTATTTCTTATGAATTTGCTAGCCGGTGATTCTATTTAAATCCATTAGAGATGTCTCAATGACAATTTCGTTCTTATCGTTTTCAGGCCCATTTGTGGCCTTCTATTAACAAGATATAATTCAGAAAACGGAAAATGTGCAAAAACATAAGAAAATTTGGCCATTCCTTTCATTTAAAATAGGATTATGTGTCCTGTCCTTGTAAAGAAAGACAAACAAAGCAAAGAATAGACAAACTGGTACACAATCATTTTCGCACATTTACTGTTATGCTTAACAAGCATGCGCAGTTTCATTCAACGAACAAATAGAGCAATAAATCACTAAAGTGATGTGAATTGATCGATTATTTTAACTAGTTTAAGCTTTTGAACTCATTGGATCTATATAAGAATAAATATAATAAAGACTTGGCACGAAGCGCTGGAAAATTTTTGACGTTTTTGCCTTTTTGAATTAAATTTTCTGGACACAATTATTACACTCGAAAAATCAACGAAATTTTTGAAAAATTTCGGGGGGGCATCTGCCCCCAATGCCCCCTGGCTACGCCTATGGCTTCAATACGTGTGCTATCCTATACTATACACAATTTCAATTGACGTCAATGTACGCTATAGCTTGAGTTCTAAAATCCAAACAGCATATCTTCTATCCGACCATATAGTCGCTGTTATGTCTGAATGCATAAATATAATGCTCAATTTCCTTTAAATATCTACATGAAACCTTGTGCTTTTTCAAACCGTGTTTAGTTGCATGTGCATTTTAATAATGGAATTGCGCGCTATTGTATTAAAAACTTTGTTCTTGCTTGAATAATGCTACCAAAATCCTTGCTAACTACTTAATTTATTTTTAGAGAGATTGAATAATTAACAGAGCTTAGAATTCAAAAATCTTATCGATACAGCAGTAAGCCTTGCGTTTGACAAATAACAAATGTAAAATCGGTCTAAATATGTATCTTATGCATAACATTATATTGGAAGCAAGGCATGTTGTTAGTATATAAGCCCAGGCCCGGTACCAAGCCCGGCAGCAAAGCCCGGGCCCGGTATTTTTTGAGCCCGGTCGATCACTGAAGGGGATGGGTTTCCCCCTGGGGAAAATTTTTACATTTTCAAAAAGTGAGCAATATGGTTGCGTGATGCTGTTTTGCGATGAAAAATCGAAAAATTCGGTGCTTTGCGCCGATTTATTCTATTATTTGACAGTTTCTACCGTTTTATTGGTGGAAAATCAAAAGATTAGCGCTTAGCGCGCATAAGAAGCTTTTTTCGTCAAAAACAAGAAAAAATTTTTGAGAAAATTTAATTTTTTAATGGCTTCGTGCAGGATGATGTGAAAAGCCCAAAAAACACGTTATTTAAGTTTTAACGGCCCTGCGCATTTTTACGCGTTTTTTTAGACGAAAAATTTTTTTTTGAATTCCCCCCCCTGGCCAAAAACCTGGCTACGCCTATGATCGACAACTCGCCCCGTAAAACTTCACTATAATTGAAAACCTCCATCTGCTGAACAGATTTGGTCAATTTTTGTAATGCAAAAATGCGTGTTAGAGAGCCCAAATGTCGAAGTTTTCTGGCACCTCACGCCGGATTGATTTTATCTTATACTTGTTTTGATGTTTAGGCCGGGCCATGCCGTTCGGGCATTGGTGTAGCTGGTTCACATATGTATTAATATAGCCATGTTATAGGTACGTATACAGCAAGTAGTATCCGGTGAAAGCTGCCACCTAACTGGTTTGATTTGAGTCAAGTCGAAAACAAATAAGGCAGTCATCAGATTTTTCCAGCGAGCGACGCGAGTTGCATCCCATTACTTAGGCTTATTTTAAACGCCGGCACCAACATTTTGGTCAGTCCATGATACTAAGCCTAAGCCTAATCAGCTGGTAAACCAGCAAAACATCACGAATACCTTGCAATCTTTATCGAAATGAACCAGCGTTAGTCGATTGGTAATGGTTCTGGACTTTAGAGCAAGGGGTCCACGTTTCGAATCCGACTGCCAGCAACTTTCTCTCGTTTCCTCAGATGCTATCGACCGCACACATATGCCCTTATAATATGACTGTGTTAATACATATGTGAACCAGCTACATGAATGCCTGCCGTTCGCAGCACTTTTATCGACAACTTGTTCTATAAGGCATCGCTTATCCGCCCTCAGGGGCGGTTAAATTTTGTAATATTCGCCCTCGTGGGCGGATAATTTTTAATTATTCGCCCTCAACGGCGGATAATACCATGATAATATTCGCCCTCGAGGGCTGATGATTTTTTTAATGCGCCCTCGAGGGCGGATATTATCATGGTGAGAGTGGAATTTACAATACTAGAAAATGTCAAATTTCCAAAGAAAGACATTTTGAACTGTTTTGTTTTTTCGAGGGTGTGGGTAAAATTCGGAAATGAAAATGGCAATGGAAAATGGAAAATGGGTAAAAGCCGGAAATGGAAAATGGAAAAATGGGTAAAAGCCGGAAAATGGAAAATGGAAAAGTGGGTAAAAGCCGTAAATGGAAACTGGAAGATGGAAAATGGAAAATTTTCCATTTACTTCATTTTCAATGGGAAATGGTTCATTTTCAAAATTTTCAGTCGTAAATGTCAAAGTCATGTCGTTTTTCACCAAATTTCTCTATTTTTGAAGAAATTTCGAAAGCGTGACTAAAAATGGAAAAGTCTACCTACAAAAAATGGAAAAAACTGAAAATTGTTCATTTCTTCGTCTTTTCATTCAAAATTCTCCTCTTTTGGAAAAATTGACCTTTCAGATCCGAAAAAATCGTTATCCACTTCGACTACAACGATTTCGTCGAAGATGGAAAATCGCCGGAAAATGGAAAGATAGGGTAAAGATCGGAAATGGAAAATGGAAAATTTTCCATTTCCTTTATTTTCAATGGAAAATGGTTCATTTTCAAAATTTTAGGTCGTAAATGTCAAACTCGTCGTTTTTCACCGAATTTCTCCATTTTTGAAGAAATTTCGAAGCGTAACTAAAAATGGAAAAGTCAACAAAAAAATGGAAAAAAGTGTAAATTGTTCATTTCATCGTCTTTTCACTAAAAATTCTCCTCTTCTGAAAAAATGGACCTTCCAGATCCGAAATAATTGTTATCCACTTCGACTACAACGATTTCGTCGCAGATGGAAAATTGCTGGAAAATGGAAAAATAGGGTACCCGGAAATGGAAAATGGAAAATTTTCCATTTCCTTTATTTTCAACGGAAAATGGTTCATTTTCAAAATTTTAGGTTGTAAATGTCAAACTCATGTCGTTTTCACCAAATTTCTCAATTCCGAAAAAATCGTTATCCACTTCGACTACAACGATTTCGTCGCAGATGGAAAATCGCCGGAAAATGGAAAAATAGGGTAAAACCTGGAAATGGGAAATGAAAAATGGAAAATTTTCCATTTCCTTTATTTTCAACGGAAAATGGTTCATTTTCAAAATTTTCGGTCGTTAATGTCAAACTCATGTCGTTTTTTACCATATTTCTCTATTTTTGAAAAAATTTCGAAATCGTAACTAAAAATGGATGGTATACAAAAATGGAAAAAAAGGAAAATTGTTCATATCATTTTTGTTGAATTTTTTCCATTTTTAGTTGCGCTTTTGAAATTTCTTCAAAAATAAAGAAATTTGGTGAAAAAAGACATGATTTCGACATTCACGACCGAAAATTTTGAAAATTAACCATTTTCCATTGAAAATAGAGGAAATGGAAAATTTTTCATTTTCCATTTCCGGGTTTTACCCCATTTTTCCATTTTCCGGCGATTTTCCATCTGCAACGAAATCGTTGTAGTTGAAGTGGATAACGATTTTTTTCGGATCTGGAAGGTCAATTTTTTCAAAAGTGGAAAATTTTGTGTGAAAAGACGAAGGAATAAACAATTTTTCGTTTTTTCCATTTTTTGTAGATTTTTCCATATTTAGTTATGCTTTCGAAATTTCTTCAAAAATAGTGAAATTTGGTGAGAAACGACATGATTTCGACATTTACGACCGAAAATTTTAAAAATTAACCATTTTCTGTTGAAAATAGAGGAAATGAAAAATTTTTCATTTTTCATTTTCCATTTCTGGGTTTTACCCTATTTTTCCATTTTCTAGCGATTTTCCATCTGCGACGGAATCGTTGTAGTCGAAGTGAGGTCAATTTTTTCAGAAGAGGAGAATTTTGAGTGAAAAGACGAAGAAATGAACAATTTTTCTTTTTTTTCCGTTTTTTGTAGACTTTTCCATTTTTAATTACGCTTTCGAAATTTCTTCAAAAATAGAGAAATTTGGTGAGAAACGACATGAGTTTGACATAACGACCGAAAATTTTGAAAATGATTCATTTTCCGTTGAAAATGAAGGAAATGGAAAATTTTCCATTTCCATTTTCCGGCTTTTACCCATTTTTCCATTTCCATTTTCCATTTCCGGCTTTTACCCCATTTTCCATTTTCCATTTCCATTTCCGGATTTTACCTTTCCCTTTTTTTCGACATTATCTTTCGTTAAATCCTTCTTTCATGTAATTTTTTATTGCATTTTCTACGGTAGTAATTGGCTAATAAATATTATTATTATTATTCTTATCATTAGAATACAAGCGTACAGCAAAAGGCGACGAGCGAGTCATGAAAATGATGATTTAAGCCTGCCGGGCGGATTCTAGAATATATCCATTTTCCAAATTTAAAAAATAGCGTTTTAATGCGATTTCAAGCAGGTGTCTTTAACATAAAAGTTGAAAAAACAGACGGAAAAGCCTTTGATTGAAAAAAAAACTTCGAAAAAAATTTTTATTTTCTTACTTCCATTTCCGTCAGCTTTTTAACATTTATATTAAACAATCCTACTTGAATTCGCATTAAATCGCTATTCTCACCTTAATCGAAATTATCTTTGGGCTCTGTGCGTCTTCAGATTGGTGCCAGGGAGGATCTAAGCCCAAGAAAAAGATAGGGCAAAAATTGCTCCGCTCGCTTCGCTCGCTCCGCAATTTTCGCCCCATTTGTCTCAGGCTTAGATCATCCCCTGGCACTAATGTGAAGGCACATAACTAAGCTTAAGCCTAAAAAATAAATATTAGAAGAGACATAGGAAGAAAATGACGCTAGCACCACGGTTTTTTTTGTACTCGGGAAAGATTTTTCCCGATGTACAAAAGACTTTTCGGGACCGTCTTTGTACATGTACAAGGATTTTTGGGAAGCCAAAAATTGCAAAAAAGGTCTAAAATTCGAAAAAATTTCGGTGCTTCGCGCCTAAATGAGTAATTGTGTGTTCTATATATCTTTATAATGGCAGAAATTGCATTTCAAAAGTAAAAATGTCAAATTTTTCGGCGCTTCGCGCCGTTTTAAGACGATTTTTAGTGATTTTTGCCCTTAGAGACCCAGAAAATAGCTAAAACACGCTACGAAAAAACGAAAAACTCTGTTTTTACCACACTGAAACCGCTGCTGTACCATATTATAGTACCCAAAAATTTTGTGTGTACAAAATGTACGAAGATTTTTAGGAAGACAAAACTGTAAAAAGATGTAAAATTCCCAGAATTTTTGGCGCTTCGCTCCGAAGTGATAAATTATTTGTCCTATATATCTTTAAAATGGCAGAATTTGCATTTAGAATGGAAAAATGTCAACATTTTTCGGCGCTTCGCGCCGTTTTCAGATAATTTTTAGTAATTTTTGGCGTCAGAAACCCAGAAATTAGCTAAAATACATTACCAAAGAACGAAAACCCTGTTTTACCACACTAAAATCGCTACTGTACTATATTATAGTACACAAAAATTTGCATGTACAAAATGTACAAAGACTTTTGGGGACCATCTTTGTACATGTACAAACGGACCTTGTACAAAAAAAACACTGGCTAGCACCCTTATTTGCCAAAATATACGTAATCCTTCCCTTTCTAACTTACTCTAACAAAATAGATTGATCATCGGATAGTTTGCATGACTTTTTGAGGCAAAATAATAGTAATTTAAACGCTTTTTTATTATTTTTAGCAAAATTTAAAAAAATATAATATCATAATTACATTCTAAGTGCGGGCATTAAACACTTCAAAATCTATCTTTAAGCATCTTTGTACAGATTTAAGCATCTTTTACATCTATCTCTACTGTTTTATAATGATTTTATGCAGAAAAAAGAATTATCAAATAACTTTGCAGTGTTTTCTACCGTTTGAAGATAAAACTGACTTTATTATCTTTGCGTTGCATTGAATTCATAAGCAAATTGATGTCTATTATGAGATTCAGTCAGCATATTGCAATCGCTGTATTATTTCTGATTGTGTAACACAACTTATTTTAGCTTTCTGAGTCGAATTTTAAGTGTAAATTAAACCCAAGACTCATTAAAATTTCGGCGCTCCGCGCCGAATCAATATAAGCAGCTGAATTTAGGACAAAGTAACACTTTTTGTGAAGCGTGCGGGTCACGGATAACAATCTAGTAGTATGTAAAAATGTGTATATTTAATAGTATATCTATATATTACATGTACGAAAAATTTTTCTCTCGTACAAACACTATTCCGGAGATCTTTGTACATGTATATACAAAGAGGCTCGAACAAAGAAAAACAGTGTGTCCAACTATGCACGGTGTGCATAGTTTCCCAAGGTCGAAAGTTTGGGGGGGTGAAATCCCAAAATTTATGACTACTAAATTTAGAGTCTAGCCTTTTTTGCAGGCCAAATATGAAAAATGGTTAAAACATCCTATATAGCATGTTTTATTGTAAAAAACTGTATTTTTAACTACTTTTTGTCCCATTCTGACTAGTTTTGTCACTCTTGTAAGTAAAAAATACAAGAATTCATCGAAAATTTTGTTTTTTCAGATCATTTTAAGTTCATTTTAGGTATTTTATGGGTAAACAAAACAGAAATGTACTAGTCGAAAAAATTTTAATACCTTCGCTGCTTTTGTACCCAAAAATCATGCAGAAAATGTTTGATAGCTCAAAATCGTCCGACAGTGATTCAAGTCTCGGACCCTGAGGTGGGGGTAATACCCCCCTCACCATAGGTAAGCAGCACCGGAATTCTGGGGGGATGAAAAAATTTTCAAGGGTCAAAAAATGGTCCTAAAAGTGGTCGTATGGCGAAAAAACACCATTTTTCGACGTTTCTCATCGAGCACTATCCAATGGCATCAAAAAATCGCTAAAAAAGCAAAAAAATTTTCAAAATTTGAATTCTGGGGGGGGTTATTTCAACTTCTGGGGGTGCATACATCCTAAACCCCCCGACGCCCATGTGTGCCCCTCACCCCCTATTGGAAAGTGTGACGGTGTGTGCCATAACGCACTCAATGCTTCTGCTTTGTTTTTTGCCAAGTTGACTCGACGTGATTTATGCCAGCTTCGCTGATCGGATCGGCGAAATTACTCGTATGATCTTAGGTGTTTATAACAATTCGGAAGTGCAGAAACATTGTTGTACGCCGCCCGGCAATCCAAAATAATAGTCGATTTTTGTCAAATATATTCCTCGATGATGGGCGAAAGCGTTTCTGCATTGTGTCGATCAACAAATGAGAATAAGTAACTATTTGTCAGTTAGGTTTAGTAATAACACATAATAAGCATAGTATATACCTTAATGTTGAAAAAGATAAATTCGATTAGGTCTAAACTGAACAAGTGCCATCTTTTGGTCCTCTCATATGTTTGAAAAAAATTTTGGTCGTACCCCCTTCCCCTGAAACAAAATCCTGGATACGGGCCTAATCATTTGTCTGTTGAAGATAAAAATGTACCGGCCGACCACTTACGTTCGTTCGTATGTAGTTCAGGGGTAACAAAATTTTTCCAAACATTTTTCCAAAATTAGTCAATTATAACTAGGCCATATCCAGGATTTCGTTTCGGGGAGAGGGGGCACGACCGAAATTTTTGGCACTTATACACAATAGTTTGTTGTGCAAAGTATAGTCGCAAAAGTAATTGATTTTTTTAAAAATTCTTGATTTTTCATAGGCTTAGGCCTAGATCTATGTGGGCGGTAGTACTCCCGCTTAGTTTGGTATCGCTCCCGCTTAGGTTGGTATCGCTCTCGCTTAGGTCGGTATCACTCTCACGCATTAGTTTGTCTGATGACGTCATAATAGTTTATGTTCTGTAAAAGTACCAAATTTGTTTCAAAACACATGGGGACCAATTGGTTTGCAAATTTTGCCACCCGGACACCTTCAATACGGTGAGAATCCAGTAAAACCCATCTCTCTTTGGGCTGGAAACCATCTCTTTTGGGGCAAAATACGCTTTGGGTTGTATAAATACTAAAAATGGAGTGTTAAGCCGAGCGCTTGGGACTAAATAGACTCTGATTATAATTGTAAAATTCGGCGCGAAGCGTCGAAAATTTTTTGCGTTTTTGGCTAAAAAAGGAGAGAGCATAGGGAAAAATCATTCTCAGAGTTCATTTGGGGTGGGGGGCAAGTGCTCCCTCTCCCCCTTGATACGGGCCTGATTATAATCTATTTGACTTAAACTAGTCCTTAGCACTTTGAGCACACCGTTTTTCGCATTTTGCTTGCTTCAGGTATAAAAAAAAATTCAGAATATGAAGAACAATTAGGGTTTGCTTCCCAATGCTGAATTTTTTTCCGGATTTTTGTTTAATTTTTTATTTTTACTGTGTGAAAATTAAAAAAATTGAAAAATCTGGATTAAAATTATGAGATGGAAAAAATGTGGACTGCTGTTCACATGTGATGTGAACCAAATCGACAGGAATAAATGGTGCTTGGGCATTCTTTGGTTGACACTCACCCTTGACTGTGCAGTACATGTTAATTATGCGGATAATCAAGGATGTGAGATTTCTTTGTTAAGGTAAGTCCGCGATTTTTCGAAAGTTTCCCAAAATTTCCTAAAAAATTTTAGAAAAGGTGCCTTTTAAAGCGTTTTAGCGATCCATTTTATCTACGAGTATTTGCTCAAAAGTGTCAAATTTTCGGCGCTTCGCAACATATACTCATGTTTTGACTGTATTTTGTTTAATTTGTTCGGCTTTGTTTGACATTTTCGAATTTTCTTAATGTTTTTATGCTCTAAAAAGATAAAGCCTAGTCAGAAATGTCGAAAAACGACGTTTTTTTTCGCGTATCCACTATTTCTGGGTCGAAAAAGGCACTTTAAAATGTCACCCACTTCAGAATTCCCATGCTGTTATGTCTGGTGTTAACCAGCTGTACCAAAGCTGAGCACTTGTGGAGTTGAGGAGGTAGCGTAACTAGGATTTTATTTCAAAAGGGGCCGTAAATTGTTGAGACCAGATATCTCGAAAACCATTAGGCGATAGGCGGAAATTAAGACAGTTCTGAGCGTATCTTGGCGAGTTCTATGAAAAGTTCAAGAAAATGTTTAAAGATATACAGCAAATTTAACGTTAAAGCTGATATCTCATCACTTAATCGATGAAATATTTCTTATCTCTTGCCTTTACATTTAATTATTGTGCTGTACAGAGAAAAACAATATAGATACTGAATAATTGGCGCACGGCGCCGAGAAAAATTTGACATATTCTGCATGTCAAGCTCAAATTTGAGCGGGCTAGAAGACAAAAAACATATAGTCAATAAATACGGCGCGAAGCGCCGGAAGAATCTCATGTTTATCGTGTCATTACTCGAATTTGAGGTGTTTGGAGTGAGCTTGAAGGCAAATAACTATAGCTATAACTGATCAATGAATCCGGCGCACAGCGCCGGAAAAAAGTTGACATGCTCTCTATGTCTAACTCAAATTTGAGCGATTTTTAGCGGTTTAGAAGACAAAACTATACATAAACAATAAATCTGAGTTTACTAGCTCAAAAGTACGCAAAAAACCTGTTTTGGCGCCCCCCCCGCCCCCTGAATACGGCCTTGGAGGTAACTAACTATGGAGTTTTTAAAATTTTATTCAAACTTAGTGAATCGGGATATATCGAGGCTGCTGATAACGAAAAAAACTTCATTTTCAGTCAAAATTTTTCTTGAGCCAATTTATGCAAAAAAATTTTAAATTTTTTCTCATAAACTATGAAAATAAGATAAATTGAGGCTTCAGATAGTAAAAAAACATAATTGATAATTGCATCAAAGTATATTGAGTACTTCCAAGTTGACATAACACACAAATTTTCATTGTCAACTTTCAATGCTTGGCCTGTAGGATGCTATGCGAAAGTTTTTCTGACTAGGTAGTTATGAGTATATACAATTACATGTTTTAAACAAGTGGAATTTGTTTGCATATCATAAATAAATGGGATGGATACCAGACATGCTTAGCATGGGAATTCTGGGGCGGGAGTTAAAATTGTAAAGTGCCCTTTTTGGACTAAAAAATAGTGTATACTCGCCAAAACATCGTTTTTCGGCGTTTCTGACGATGCTTAATCTTTCTAGAGCGTAAAAACATTTTAACAAATTCCGAAAAAATTAACAAAATTTGAATAAATTGAATAACATATAGTTGAAACGTGAGTATAACCGTGGATTAATTTATTATCAATTAATTAGTAAAGCGAAACAGTGAGACTCCTTAATTTGATTGTGCAAATTTGTTTAAACCGCTTACTTTCGTTGGTGTTTCGAATTGCAATATTCATTAAAATATACAAGGAAGAAGTTTTACTATTCAACAATTCTAGTATTCGTCCTTGAACGTTAGCTTACAAACAATGAACGTGATTGCTTTGGTTAGTGGTGGGAAAGACAGCTGCTTCAATGTGATGAAGTGCATCGAGAAAGGTCACAATATCGTTTGTCTGGCTAATCTCTACCCACCTAGTGGTATGAATATTTGCACGTATGCTATGCAATCTGTGAATATTTTCTTTCACTCTATGTATTCATATACATTTGATAGTATTGCGTTCTGTGCATTATTGTGATCAAGAGATAATAAAAAAGCAAATAAAGCAATACAAGCAATTATTTAAGGTTCTTTATGTATTTTCCGCTAAAGTACAGTTTTAAAGATTAAGTGCAATTACTAATCATGTACATTCATACTCAGGCTCTTAAACAGTCTGAGGGGGGGTAAAGAGGGAATTTTTTCTGAAGTTGTTTTTCATAGGTTTAGCCAAGAAATTTTAAAGTCATGTTCTCTTAAAAACATTTTTTACTTTTCATGCGATTTCTTTCTGTACGTAGCCTCCGGCCTCTGATTTTTGTGCTCCTTTGTTGTGACTACATCATGGCTAGATGCTTCGCCATTCACTTTTGTTCAGTGTTTCTTCGTTATCTCAGTATTATCAAAAAAGTGCGACTTTGAAAACTGAAAAATTCATCGGATTACAAAAACCATCAATCAAAATTTTTTTAAAGTGGGAGTAAGCGCTTTTCCGAATTTTTCAGTTTTTTGATCTAAATGAAGCAAAGTCTGTTAGGTAAACAAATTAAAGTATGCAGCTTCGTTCCTTGACTGAAAAAAACAATTTTTGAAAGTTAACCTGCCCCTTCCCCTTGGGCGAATCAACAGTGTTATAAAGATGGCCATTTTAAAAAGCCTAAAGTCAAAAAACTGAACAATTATCCTTTTCCGATGTTTTGTCGCGGTAGTAGGCCGAAAATAAAAATTTTAAATAAATTTCATCTGCCTACATTATATCAAATAATACAACCAACCTGACGGTGTATTGAATTGTGCAGGAAATTAACTTCATAAAAACGATATAATTTTGATATATACATAGGTGATTTTAATGCGTGTCTTTGCAACAAAATCTCAACTTCAAAGTTTAATGCTAATAACTTCAAATATAAATGATTTTCCTCAATGTCAATGCTTATCGGCCGTTTTACTTTTGCATGATGTGCATACATGATCTTGGGGGTTTGGGAGGGGTTTTCACTCCCCCGCAGAATCATTTCTCACCCCCTGCAAAAAATTTTTCACTCCCCCCCTCAGAATTGGCGATTTTTCAAAAGTTTCTTAAACTTACCTGAAAATTGGTAGAAAAAAGTGTCTTTTTAAGGGTTTTTGGCTATCTATTTGCTCAAAATCGCCAAATTTTCGGCGCTTCGCGCCATATATTCATGTTTTAAGCGATATATTGGTCAATTTATTCGACTTTTTTCGAAATTTTTTTCATGATTTTATGCTCTAGAAGGATAGAGTATCGTCAGAAACGACAAAAAACGATGTTTTTTGACACATACCGGCCATTTTTGGGCCCAAAAAAGGCACTTTTAGGTTTTCACCCCCCAGAATGCCCATGCTGTGCATGTATGATGATGTATGATTCATACATATAATGGATGGTTTAAAATTTTGGATGGGGATTTGATTTTCTTACATGTACATGACGGCTCGAAATTTCGGATGACCTCTTATTTTTGACAAAAAAATTACAAAAAGTACGTAAGAATCACCTAAAACGTAATTGTTTTGCCTAAAAAGTCGGAGAAAGGGTTTTGAAAAATCAGGTTATGAAAGGAAATGAGAGGACGACCATATATGGGCAGAAATCGAATTCGCAGCTCTGAAAGGAGAAAAATCGCGAATATGTAAAAGTGCCAAAATTTGAATTCTGGGGGATCTACCATAGACGCACAAGGTTAAGGTCGGTACGGGGAGGATGAAACCATGGAAATCCAAACCAGTGAATTTAGTGTTCACGATTTTTTGTTATTCAAGCGACGAAAATGGTCAATGTAGCCTAGAAATCACTTTTTGGTAGTAATACCGCATTTTTGAGCATTTTTTAGTCAATTTTGACTGCATTATATTGCTTTTAAAACTAAAAAATATAGAAGTTGATCAATTTGAGCCTTTTTTCGAATAAATAGCACATAATGGCAGACAAATTTTGACATTATTAATTATTACTATTTTGTCCTCAAAAATGATGCGAGAAAACGTTCCGCCAGCTCAAAATCGCTGGACGGTACCTTCCTAGTTGACCCTGCAGCGAGGTAATACTTAGGATGGACCGGATCCATGGACTCGACCCAGCTCTACCCGACGATTTTTGTGGACCCGGACCCGAAATTTTGAAAGATGAAGACCTGGACCCGATTTTTTTCAAATTTCTGGACCCGTGTCAAATACTCTTGTATTTATTTGAAAAATTCATAAGTTCAAAAAAATCTTCAATAAGCAAAATTATTATTTCAGTTGATGCAATTTCTCGGTTTCCTGAAATGTATTGTCTTGCTAACTAGTATGGCTCATTTAGGGGCGAAGGCAGGATTTTTTTAAGGGGGCGGTTTAAAATTGGTGACCCTATATTTAGGATATGTTCGCCGAGGCGCCAAATAAAGTGCATTTTCTGACGTTTGCGAACATGCTCTATCCATTAAGCTCATAAAATTCAAACTTTTCAGAAAAATTTTATTTTCTCTTAATAAGCTATAAAAAATGACGTTTTTTGGCCGCGCTTGGGCCTAAATTAATGAGAATAATGATTTTACGGCGCGAAGCGCCGAAAATTTTGAGATTATTCGATAAAATGATGTCAATTTTCATGCATTTCCTCACCTTTTCAAAATTATTTTCTGGGCTGAAGGGGGCGGCCGCCCCTTTAGCCCAAAATGGGCTCTTTAATATTTTTAGAAATTCTTGGAGTCTGCACCTGTATGATTTTAAATGAATTGAGTAAGTTTGTGCGGAAGTTTACAAACAATAACAATGCTGACGTGTTAATAAATTAAATCAATAAAATACGAATACTAACATCTAACCCAGCGTGTAAATGGCCAAATTTTTGGCGCTTCGAGTCATTAATTCTATCGAAATAACCAACCAATACCTATCTTATTTTTTCGAAAGTTTTCGCGAAATAATTTTTTTAAAATTTCGATACAAAATTGGGCTCAAACGGGTAAAAACGTCAAAAATTATTGGCACTTCGCATCAGATCTATAATTATTACATTCTTTCCTCCAGGAATGTGCGGAATTGAGCTTAAAAAATAAAAATGCCGTAATTTTCCTGGCGCTTCGCGCCATAAGTAAATACTGCATCGCTTATATTCAGTTGATCTTGAAAAATAAAAAGGTTGGAAGAATTTCGGCGCTTCGCGCCAACTTTTTTAATATGTACGTAAGTTTTTGCATTTTTTATCCTTTAAAGGCTGAGAAATTGAGTTTAAATTGGCGAAATTTGTACAAATTTTACCGAATCATTTACTTTTTGTTGGTTTATCACATTACCACAAGCTATAGAAGTTATCCAAGAATGCAAAACATGTCGGAAATTGTCTTTCTATCACATAAAATCACTAACGAACTCGCATATAGGCGATTCCTCCAAACTCTTGAAAAGGGGCTTCTTTATACGACTTTAATGTTTCTGGATGAATAAACATCTTTCTGAATAAAAATAAATGTAGAAAACAAGTTCGAGAATGGTAGCTTAGCATGATATGTAGCTCTTGTAAAGCCCTCGGTTTGATCTTATGCTGAAATTATACATATTACTACAATGTGCTTAGCGATCGTACTGCTAACTAGAATCTTATCCATGTTAACGTAAGTATTTATAACTATAGCTTAACGTAAGTATTATAATTATGGCTTGTACATATAAATTATAAATCAGGTTGGGCCCGGACCCGATCGTATCTAAGCCTCAAGACCCGGACCCGGAACCGGACCTGAAATTTTCATTTCCTAAGATCCGGACCCGAAATTCTGATTTGCTAAGACCCGGAACCATATATGTGCATGGGATATACCGTGGAATTGTGGGGATTCTGGATTCCTCAGGGGTCTAAACCGTGCACTTAACGGAAATTTCGGTTAAGGGTCCTCCCCCACCATTTTTATGGGGGTTAAAATGACTCCATTGACTAAAAAATAGCAAAAAAACACCTAAGAATGACCTAAATGCAAGTTTTAGTCAAAAATCGGGGGAGGGTAGGTCAGAATATTTCTGACTTTGGGGGATGGGGCCGGGGGGCGTTCAACTTTGGATGGGATCTGGGAATCATATACCCATAGATGCACAAGGTCAGGGTCAGCAGGGGATTAAAATCCCAGAAATCCGGAACAGTAAATTTCGTTTTCGCTATTTTTTGCTATTCAAACGACGAAAACGGTTGGAATAGCGTATAAAACTCTTTTTAGTGGTTATTCCGCATTTTTAATGCATTTTCAATCCATTTTGACTGCATTATATCGTTTTAACATTTAAAAATGAACAAATTGATCAATTTTGGGCATTTTTAGACTAAAAAGCATATGAAAGTATTAATCCGGCGCGAAGCGCTGGAAAATTTTGACATTATTACTGCTTTTTGTCCTCAAAAATGATGCAGAAAACGTTCCGTCAGCTCAAAATCGCTGGACAGTACTTGTCTAGCGCTGACCCTTCAACAGGGGGTAAATCCACATATGGGCGTGGGGGGTTCGTACCACCTGAGAAATTGAAAAACCGCAGATTACTGTAGACTTCGCAGAATTCAATTTTTAGTAACATTTATGACGATTTACCCCGTACTGACCTCTCAGCATTCGGGTGCTGCCAAGTATGAGTAAACCTCCTTAACCCCTTATGTGCATGCATGCGTATACTCAGGCTTTTGTTTGTATTCGGCAAAGATTTGTCCCGATGTACAAAAACTTTTCAGGACCGTCTTTTTACATGTACAAAAATTTTTTGGAAGACAAAAACTGTAAAAAGGTGTAAAATTCCAAAGAATTTCTGGCGCTTTGCGTCGAAATGAGTAATTGTTTGTCCTATATATCTTTAAAATGACAGAATTTGCATTTAAAATGGAAAAATGTAAAATTTTTCGGGGCTTCGTGCCGTTTTGAGACAATTTTAAGTAATTTTTGGCGTCAGAAACCCAGAAATTAGCTAAAATACACTATTGAAGACTCGAAAAACCCTGTTTTCCCACACTAAAATCGCTACTAATACCATATTATAGTACACAAAAATTTGCATGTAAAAAATGTACAAAGACTTTTGGGTACCATCTTTTTGCATGTACAAACGGATCTTGTACAAAAAAACACTGCGTATACTCCTTTTTTACATTTTGTGCTCATTTTTCTTTGGTTGGTTAGGCGCCGACGAATTAGACAGTTACATGTATCAAACGGTGGGTCACGAGGCTTTGCAAATGTTCTCGGAGGCAATGGAGCTTCCGCTATACCGCCGTATGATCACCGGAAAACCGATATGTACGGCGATGGCGTACGAATGGAATGACGCTAAGCGTACGAATGACGAATCGGTCGACGAAGTGGAAGATCTATTCGAGCTTTTGTCGGATATCGTCAAAAAACACCCTCAGCTGAACGCCGTGTCCGTCGGCGCCATTTTCTCGGATTATCAACGAATAAGGGTGGAAAAGGTGTGTCAAAGGTCAGTGGCGGATCTAGGATTTTCTTAAGGAGGGGCGGTACCCCAACTTTTTCAAAAACAGCCGGAAATAGGTACAAAATTTGCCCTTCATCACGTGCGAAATAAGGTTTTTGGCGCTTTTGTCTAATTTGATTTAGGATCGACTTTGGCGCAACATTTTTTCGAAAAATTTTGAAATTCGTGACAATTTACAAAGACATTAAATTTCTTTGACTTTAGCGAAAATCCGGCGCGAACACACGTGGACAGCACCTAAATTCTGGGGGGTGGGTGCAAGATTTTTTGAAGGTCAAAAAATGGTCTTGAAATGGTGGTATGGAAAAAATCACCATTGTTCAACGTTTCTCATCGAGCACTATCCATTGGCATCAACGAATTGCGAAAAAAACAAAAAAAATTCAAAAATTGAATCTTAGGGAATGGGTATTTTGGTTTTTTAGGGGATTTTTGGCCTTCTAGTGGGGTGCATACCTCTCAACCCACCCCCCACGCCCAGGTGTGGGCGCGAAGCGCCCAAAAATTCTTAGGATTTGGGTGGAAGGGCTTCGAATTGCTTGAATTACTGCTCGATTTCCTGTATCAACAGCATTTGACGCGGAGCGTCGAAAATTTGTAAAAGCTTCGCTTGAAAATAGAAGAAAATTATGCCGAAATAGCTGTTTTTGCTCTTGAAATCGCTTTAAAACTTATTCCTTGAGCAAAAGTGTGGCTTCTAGGCCACCAAGAAAGTAAATAAATCTCATTAATAAGTATTAATAAGTATTATCTAGCGCTAGAAAAATTTGAGACATTATGACTACTGATGGCCAAAAATCATTGCAAATTACACATCCATTCATACATGCAGACGGTCAGAAGTTCTGGGAGGGCTTAAACCGAGTTCCTTGGGGGGAGGGGTAACGGAATACTAAAGTTTGCTATTTAATGTCAAATTTTGATACTTAATTCGTTGCGTTTTTTTCTTAATGAATTTTATGGTTTTATTTGCATGAAAACATATGAAAATAAGGGCGATTGAATGATGTATTATCAAATAAATGGAAGAAGAGTGTCTCGATGAACGAATTTATCATTCAAATGCTCGAAAAAATGAATGTTCCTACTTGAAATTACACGTTTGTACGTTATTCAACGCTTTTTCTCGGTCCAAGTAATAGGTTTGGTCCCAAAACGGCCTGAGGGGATATGCCATCCAAAATTTCTGGTTGGGAACATAATGATGTTAGGGGGTCTCAACCACATCAGACGTGGGGGTTTGGGGGGTATGCACCCCCAGAAACCAAAATACCTCCAGAATTCAATTTTTGAAATTTTTTTCGTTTTTTTTCCGCAATTATTTGATGCCAACGGATAGTGCTCGATGGGAAACGTTGAAAAATTGTGTTTCTTTCACCATACCACCATCTTTAAGATCATTTTTTACCTTTGAAAAATCTTGCACCCCCTAGAATTTTGGTGCCGCCCACCTATAGTTTCAACCTCCCAAAAAAATTTCACCCTTCCCCCCCCCGTAAAAAAGTTTTTGAACCCCCAGAATTGGCGATTTTTCGAAATTCCTAGAAATTTCTAAAAAAATTCGTAGTAAAGGTGCTTTCTTAAGCGTTTTCAACTATATATTTGCTCAAAAGTATAAAATTTTCGGCGCTTCGCACCATTATACTCATGTTTTGACTTTATTTTGTTCAATTTTGCTCGACTTTTTTGATTTTTTTTAAAGCTTTCTACGTTTTTATGCTCTAGAATGATAAAGCATCTTTAGAAACGCGAAAAAGCGGTCTTTTTGACGCTTAAGCACCATTTTTGGGCCCAAAAACGGCACATTAAAATTTAGACCCCCCCCCAGATTTCTCAGGGTGTGCATGTCTGATAGGGATATATACCCCCAGTGTGCATGTGCGTATCCATTCTTTATCTTGCCAACTATTTTGGGCCAACGGGGAGACGGCCACCCAGTGTTTTTTTTTGTACAAGGTCCGTTTGTACATGTACAAAGATGGCCCTAAAAGTCTTTGTACATTTTGTACACCCAAATTTTTGGCATTAAAAATATAGTACAATAGCGATTTTAGTGTTGTAAAAACAGTTGTTCGACCTTAGGTAGTGTATTTTAGCTAATTTCTGGGTTTCTGAGAGAAAAAAATCACTAATAATCGATATTTTTCCTTTCAAAATGCAATTTCTGCCATTATAGAGATATATGGAACACACAATTGCGAATTTTAGACCTTTTTTTGCAATTTTTGTCTTCCCGAAAATCTTTGTGCATGTACAAAGACGGTCCCGAAAAGTCATTGTACATCGGGAAAAATCTTTGCCGAATACAAAAAGAACACTGCGGCCACCCCCCCCCCACTTGAATCCGCCTCTGCAAAGGTTAAGCCTCGAAATGTTGGCCTATCTGTGGCACGCGAATCAAACGGATCTTCTGGACGATATGATTAATTCGAATTTGAACGCTATTCTGATAAAAACGGCCGTTATCGGACTCGAGCCCCAAATAGATTTGGGCAAAAATTTGGCCCAAATGCGCGACAAGTTGTTGGATTTGGAAAAGAAATTCGGAATAAACGTTTGCGGCGAAGGAGGCGAGTTCGAAACGTTCGTTTTGGATTGTCCTCTGTTTAAAAAGAAAATCGTCGTCGATCGATCGGCGGTAATTATTCACTCGGCCGACGCATTCGCGCCAGTTGGATATTTGAAATTATGCGAGCTGCATTTGGAAGACAAATCTGATTTTTCTGCTTAGATTTATTTAAATATATCACGTGAAATTCGCTTATTTATTGGATATGACATTTCTATGTAAATGTGTAAAAACGCATGTAGTGAAAATGAACTTTTTGTACATCGGATTAAATGCCAAAAATTAGGTCAAGTATGTAGTAGTAAGTAAACCTTATGCGCTGCGCATTTGTTATGCATAGCAAGTTCAATAAAAGAATCTTAAGAGTATTATTTTTCTACATCTTTTGACATTAGCTTTTTGCGAACAGTAGTCTGCTTCTTGTGCACATGGCTAGCAACCAAATTTTGGGGGCTGAGTGATTTAAAAATAGCAGAAAACATGCGCAAGAATTCAATTCTTGATGTGTCGATTCTTGGATGAATCTGCCGGATCCCTGGATCGGGAGGGTCTAAACTCAACATTTACGCGTGTACGCATACGTAGGTACGCACAAGTCGATCTCCGTTTTCGGAGGAAATAACTACAAAATTTATCCCTACCCAGGGGCGCAGCTGTGGGGGATGGCAGAATGGACTAGTCTTAAAAGTATCAGTACTTTGTTAGAAGGGTCCTCCCAAGGGAAAAAATTCTCAAAGCGCAGCTACCTATCTGAAAGACCACTAGAATGAATTTAAGCACACTGTTTGAAGCCCAAAATGTTTGGGTGTATCCCGCCTAATTTCTTTTTACACAACTTGTCCAATGAAAATCAATGGATTCGTTAAATTCCTTCATTGTCTATATATCGCTGATAAGAGCTCAAGAGCTCAAACTATTATTTTTTGCCCATCTAGAAGTAGGCATGTAATTAAGATATCCAACTTCGTCATTTTTGCCCCCCTCCCTAAGTTTGGAGGCCAGCGAAGCGACGCAACTGTTCTGCTACAGCAAAAGTATAGATTGTGACCCGCTTGACCCACCGTACCGCTAGACCCACCGTCCCACTAGACCCACTTTTTCGTCCCGCTAGACCCACCGGAAGTCTCGCTAGACCCACCACGTGCATAATGAGGTGTCCCACTAGACCCACCATTTTGCGACCGTCCCGCTAGTCCCACTGTCTCGGTAGACCCACCCGAAAAAATGAAGACATGCATATTATGTACATGTTAAATGAAAAGTAGTTATCAAGACGCTTAAGTGAATTCTGCAAAATTTTTTGTAATCATTAATTTAAAAGCATGCTTGAGGTGTGTGACAATCAATAGCAAGCGGTTAGTTTGTTTTCATGAATGTGCAATTGTATATAATTACCATAGGTACTTCATTCGAATATGACAAGTCGATAGTTACATTAAAAATCAGCAACTAATTAATAAGGATCAATAACTAATAGTTTATACGCATTAAAAATCAGCAACTAATTAATAAGGATCAATAATTAATAGTTTATGCATTTATTAATTCGAAGTTGATTATTCAATTTGGTTTTAATTAATTAATTAATTATAAGTTTAATTATTTAGGAGTTAATTAAGAATAATTAATTAAGAATTAAATTAATTAATAAAGATTTAATTATTCAACACCTAATTGATGAATCAAGAAGCAAATTATTAGTAAATTAAATAATTAATTTTTATTAAATAACTATGAGCACTTAATTAATTAATTTTGATCATTAATTAGTCAAGACTATTTAATTAGTAAAAAAATTAATTGAGGTCTTATTCCTATAATATGTAATTATTGAAAATAATCAATTAAGAGTAATTTATTACTTAATCTAACTTAGTTTATCATATGAGTGCAATTGATTCAGATTAAATTGATTAATTATTAAAGAAATAGGTTAATTAATCACGGAATTAAACGTTCAATTAATTATTTGATTTTAATTAATTACTTTACAGTAATTGATTCATTAATCAAGAGTCAGTTGATTAATTAAATAAGAGTTTAATTGATTGATCAGTTAATTAATCAATTTTAGTTGATTATTTTACGGTGATCAAATGATTATGACTTAGTTAATCAATTAAGTAGGAGTTTATTTAATCGAGCAATGACTAATTTATTTTCATTCATTGATGAGGTATTTAATTAATTATGACGTACTTAATTAGTTAGGCTTAATAAATTAGAACTAATTAAAATTTTTAAAATCTGAAAATGATTAAAAAATTAGAAGTTAAAAATTAATTTTTAATTTTTAACTTGGTTACATTCTGTTTTTGCTTATAAGCGTACTGGTGGGTCTTCCGAGACAGTGGGTCTAGCGGGACGGTCGCAAAGTGGTGGGTCTAGCGGGACACCTGATTATGCACGTGGTGGGTCTAGCGAGACTTCCGGTGGGTCTAGCGGGACGAAAAAGTGGGTCTAGTGGGACGGTGGGTCTAGCGGGACGGTGGGTCAAGCGGGACGGTGGGTCTAGCGAGACGGGGACCATAAGTATAGTCTGTTTCAGAATTTTTGACTTTTTTACAGTAGGGTAATTTAAAAGTGTTAACAATTCAGCCGATCGGCAAAGAGCAGTTTCTTAGTAATCGCCTCTCGCATCAACTGATTCGCTAATGTGTACAGTGAGCTACTATGTAACATTTTAAACTTCGCCGCCGCTCCCCGAAGGGTCTATCAGTATTTCCGCTCACTTCACAGCGAGAAATGGGGAGTTTGAATCACACGTGGGCGTGAGGGTATGCACCCCCCCAGAAGGCCGAATACCCCCCTCAGAAACCAAAATACCCCCGGAATTCAATTTTTGAAATTTTTTTTGTTTTTTCGCAATTTTTTGATGCCAATGGATAGTGCTCGATGAGCAGCGTTGTAAAATGGCGTTTTTCGCCATACCACCATTTTTTGACCTTTTAAAAAGCTTACACCCCTCCAGAATTTTGGTGCTGCCCACCTATGTTAGCAATCCTCTGCTGCACATAGGCTTGATTCACTCGGGCGTGAGGAGAATTTGAACCTCACAATTCAAAAGGTTCTCAATGGGATTAAATTTCGAAAGTTTTTAATGCTGCTGAATACCAAGGCCTAGATGAGAAAGGTTCGATGAAATAGTTTTTGATTTTACAATAAATTTTTCGGTAAGTTTTTTTACTTTTTCTTGCATTATGACTTATGATTCAAAGAATTTTTGTCAAGGTGGCACCTTTTTATGCAGTTCGAAAAATAGAACTTTCTTGAAATAATTTTCCACGATAAATTATTCTCTTTACCAGAAGACCGCGAAAAACACGCACAATTATGTATATGATATCGAACTATTTTGACAAACTTTGGTAAAGTTACCGCCCTCTGCCATGATATTCTAAATACGCCAATGCGTTAGAAAAGGAGATAATTTGTATGTAGGCACCTTGTGTACATGTGTAACATGTTCGTGTAAATGTAGAGCCGCCCTAGGTCTACAAAGAATCGACATAGGACGGATGCATTACCTTCGAGATTTACCTAGGTACGTAGGTACTTAAGTCTACGCTTAGTGCTGGCCCCGATCGCACAGCTCTGGATAGCTTTCGATCTTTGGACCCTTACAGACCTTACGGCTTCGATCCCCTCAGCCCTAATATTGCTGGCTGCTTCTTGTCGGGTGATCTCAGCAGCTATGCCCTAAGACCTAAGGCTACCTACCTAGTCTCGGTATTTGCCGCGGAGGTCAGTTGACCTATCTCAAGCTCAAGTTGAATATTTAACTTATTTTCCAATCAGTGCCTAGTTCGAAATGTTTTTGGTTCCTAATATGTGTAGCACGCTGAACTATGAAAACAACAACAACGAGCTCTATGCTGATCAATCATCCTTAAAGATTAAATAATATTTTTGGTCAATTTTGGATTTGAGAAAAGAATTAAGCTTTCCAAATAAAATAAGCTATCATACGGAATTTACCTATCAATCTACTAAGATGGGAAGAAGTCCTCGACGTGGGGATGGCCGACCTAACCCTCGGTATATCCGAAAACCTCTGGGTAGGCTTTTCACTATTTTAATTCGACGAAGAATTCACGGCCTATAGCCGGACAACAACCATAAAGCAAAAAGAAAACGAAAACGTACGCACTATACAATCGTACAACGGCCAACCAAAAACTGCCAACCACACTCTAACTACATTGGCCTCAAGAGACCATTACAGTAAAATAAACAAAGATCAAATTAACGTAATACTGATACACTTTTATCTCAGATCGAATGTTATTGATTACACAAGCGGTATGCATGAAATAATTACTATTATCATACACTTAACTCTATGCTACCGGACAAGTATCTTAATGTTTTTTATTATTGAAAATTGGGGAAATAATGGGAAGACCGAAGGCATAGCCCACAGTGCACTATCGTAGATAGCTACTAGTATTGGCTATGTTATGGCTACCGCGAACTGCTAAGGCAAGTTCGCCTATACGTGTAACTCTCGCAGTTACATTCGTGAGCAGGTGCACACATAGCGTGGCCGAAAAGAGTTCAGCCAAACAGCGTTTTGAGCTAGATTAGTCTCGAAAATGGTAGATGGATACCCAACAGCGTAAAAGTTATTTTAATCTATTGATTTATAGGAAATTGCCAACTTTCATCCACTTTTAACCATCATTTTACCTTGACTTTCCCAAAAAAGTCATTTTCAATCTGGAGGTCTATAGCTGAACACTCCCATGCGTCTATGTATGCACGTGAGTCGTGAAATAATACCGGATTTTTTTCAGCTTTGACTGTCGATTTGTAAGTAAATCTTCAAATTTGCTTTGCAACAGTCATGACCAAAAAAGAATGTTTACAGCATTTTTTAAAGCTAGAATTTTATGATCTTAGCGGCTTGTAGAGCATAGTTAAAAACATTGGAAAACTGTTATTTTTAATTTGTATCTTTTATGAAATTTCCGAGCTACAACTCCCAATGTATATATGTTGGGTCAGCCCCCCCCGTTAGGCGAATATGAGTATGGGCCTACGTACGTACAAATTACACATGTTCAACAATTAAGAACCATCATATTTTGCAGAAAACAATATTGCGTATGTACATATTATTAATATTGCTGAAAATACGATCAAACAAATCCTATCCACTACGAACGCGGCGTATCTGTAAATAAAAAAATAAATCAACGAGTACAAAAAAATTGAAATTTCATATCCGAAAGATCCCAAGCAAAATCAATCTATGCGATCTTAATTAGGTTTGAGTCAAAAGATCGCGAAAGAAATTGGAAAACAAGAAAAATCTCCCAATTCTCTTCAAATGCCATTTTTGATTCAATATCAAAACTCATCTTTTCGGATTAAATTGGATCAATTGATCTGAAAATTTAATAAATGAATTGTGAGTTTTCCACATAAATTTTCCAGCAGCACATGCATTTCCCCATAATCACTTGGAATTAAGTGAGTTTTTATAACTTTAGAAATGGATACTCTTCTCATGCCTGCATGCTTATGTGTAGAGTCTCATATTTCAATCATTTTTTTCCTAATTTTGAGAAATTCTCTGTCAAGTTTATAGCATTTTTTATCTACAATACAAGTGACGAAGTAAAGCTAGAGCTGCGATGCAAGACAAAGAACGTTTTTTTCAACTCCCTGCTTTTCAAAGCTATTCCAGACGCTCTACGCGTATTACAATTTTTGTAAATACTTAGTCTCGCTAAAACATACAAACCAGCATCTAAAATAAGAAGTCACATTTGGTCAAATACACATATTTTCTCTAATAATCATTTTTCATGAAAATCTTGAAACTTCAGGTATAGAAATAGTATAAGTTTAAAAAAATACAATCTCGTGCAGCAAGCATTTATCTTTACGTACTTACTTCCAATTTCGGGAAAACGCTGCACTCCGCTTTGCTTTTTCTCCATTTACTACTATTTTCTCCATATCTTTTCGAATGGCGGACAATATCCTTAATGCTTTAGAAAACTCTGTTCTTTGACGCGCTTTTTCCAGCTCAGTCTTTCTATCAAAAGTTGACTCATTACTTAGGTTGACTAATTTAGATATTCTGCTCAGGTGCCCTGGAAGCTTCTTTAAAGCGATTTTCTTCTTCGCATCCTCTAAACTTGCGCTTTGCCTTATAAATAAATATTTTGTAAGCTTACTGTTGAGTAAGCTTAGAACCTGAAAAATATCGAATAAATAAATTAGATTAAGCATCACTGGGAAAATAGGAAAATTAATTTTGAAAATAAAGTAGAAAAACTTTAAAAATTAAAGACAAAGGATGAATAAGTACAGTTTGAAACAAATAATAGCTTAAGACTTTACAATCCGAAAAGTTTTCACATCAGAATTGATTCATGTATAAATTTAAACGTAACTACCCATCAGTGTTTGATGAACGAAACTTTCTGTATTTCTCATGAGCATCAGAAATTCATCTTTCAGTTTCGATCACATTCTGTCGTTTTATCCATAAGAATAATACTCTATTTAACATTAGGATTACATATGTATAGCCTGAAATTATCAGGAAAATATTTATCTATTATATGACAGACTAGGCTGATGGGCTACAAGAACCAGCCTCATGAGCCATCATTGGTAAATAAGTATCATAATATGCGTTGAAGATTAAATAATTCCTTAAGTTTTTCTAAAGTGCTTCCAGGTAAACCAAAAATTGTTCTTCACCGATAAGTTTATTTCTTTCCGCGAATGAGGTTCTGAGTTGTGAAACGCAATGACCAGGACAGCAAACAATGATGACACGCAAATAAGGAGGATACAGCTCAGGTAAAACAGGCTAATTAACGGGACGGCCTCAGAAGTTATGGGTGTCATTTCGGCAATAACTTCCAAGCAATAGACGAGAGCCATTAAAACCATTGTTTCTGAAAAAAGAGTCGACGACATTACAAGATTCAATAATCAAACTATGGAAGGCTTTCATGAAAGTCAATGTAGGTACGTAAACAAAAATTTATAGATAGTAATTTTCGCTCTTCATACATTAATGCCAGAAATTTTAGGTCATCATTCAAATCAGCTTAATGGATCAATATTTAAATACGTTGGTTTTAATGCTTATGGCTTCCCAAGGTATTAGTTATTCGTCCACATTTGTGTACATATGTTAATAGATTTATGTATCTCGTGTGCTCACTGTCCACGTACTAGCATTCTAATTGGCAGGTAGAATACACACTACTCATACCTGGGCGTGAGGGGTTTGGGGTATACACTCCCCCAGAAGCCAAAATACCCCCCCCTTAGAAACAAAAATACCCACCAGAATTCCATTTTAAATTTTTTTTTGTTTTCTTCGCAATTTTTTGATGCCAATGGATAGTGCTCGATGTGAAACGTTGAAAAATTGTGTTTTTTCGCCATACCACCATTTTTAAGGCCATTTTTTTACCTTTGAAGAATCTTGCACCCCCCAGAATTTTGTTGCCGCCCACCTATGACACCACTGGCCGGTCTAAGCGGAGTCAGGCCGGGAGGGGGGTTCAGCCAAAGCTTTCCTGAGCCAAAGTGACTGAAAACGTAACGTACAGGTTAAAATCGCATCAAATGGTGACAATTGACCGTTGGACAGATTTTAAACATTTTTCGCAAGACATTTGTTATTTTTATTCGTTTTTGACCTTAATTCTACTTCATTTTTCACCAGAAAGATATCCGTTCTATGTTTTTGGGGTATTAACTATACATATGGGCAGCAGCCGAATTCCTTGTAGGTCGAGTTAGGTTAAATCGCTAAAAAAGCGACAAAAATTCAATTTTAAGGTGATCAGCCGGATTTTAGAGATTGTTCGGATTCTGTGAGGTCTGAACCCTCCCAGCCATACGTGGGCAGCAAGAAAATTCTGGGGGGGTGCAAGATTTTTTTGAAGGTCGAAAAATGGCCTTAAAAATGGTGGTATGGCGATAAAAACACAATTTTTCGACGTTTCTCATCAAGCACTATTCATTGGCATCAAAAAATTGCGAAAAAAAACGAAAAAAAAATTCAAAAAATTGAATTCTGGGGGGGCTATTTTGATTTCTGGGGGTATTTTGGTTTCTGGGGTGTATACCCCCCAAACCCCCCCACGCCCAGGTGTGCTCCCAGCTCACTCCCAACACCCACGTGCGGTCTAGACCTCAAAACTCTAGTTTACGTGCATTACTTATTGTGCTGTGAATTTTTAAATTGTACACATTTTGTGTTAGGCGTCTTGTATTAATTCATGGTTCAGTAAAGAACTTCGAAGAAGTTCTATAGAAGTTCTATAGAAGTTCGATAAAGAACTTCGAAGAAGTTCTATAGAAGTTCGATAAAGAACTTCGAAGATGTTCTATAGAAGTTCTATGGAAGACTGTCGAACTTCGAAGAAGTTCTATAGAACTTCGATAAAGAACTTCGAAGAAGTTCTATAGAAGTTCGAAAAGAACTCCTTGTTGAATAATAAGCTTGAATTGATTGATTTTCGGTATCCCATTTCCTAGTCATGTGAAACAGACTATAATTAATGCATGCGCCTACATAATTTATGCTCATCTTTATTGGCGATAGCATGACCTTGCACTCATCTTTTTAGCGGCTCAAAGACGTTTTTCTATACGTACCTTAAAAACGTTCTCGCTAGAAAAAGATCTACGACTTGACTTGATTGACATTTGGAAATCCAGAAAGATATTTAATTGCAAGAAATGGAATAAGGCAAAGCTTTTTGCAAGCATAAATCGATAAAATCAAAGCTCACGCTTATGTTTAATCGAGGATTTTTAATCTGAAATTTGAATTTTGTCATTTTGAACCAAACTTTACAGGTATAAACAAAGCAGCACAATTGCGATTTAAATTCTAAAATTAGATGAGCGATATTTTTCCAATTTATAACGCTGGTTCGAATGAAGGAGCTCTTTTCTAATATTTAGTCTTAGCTTTAATTTTATGATCCCTCAAAAATGTTTTAACTTCAAAAAATTTTGAAATTCTACAAAAATTTTAATTTAAAAAAATTGTTTTCGTACGTAAATTATATTATCAAAAATGAAATAACTCTAAACTTCATATTGAAATCTTAATTTTAGACGCGTAAAATTTGAAAAAATATTGTTTTTAAAAGCTAACTTAAGTATTTAGTTCATCAGTGTTAAGTCTGGACTTCTGATATCAGTTTAAAATCAATTTCTAAATGTGTGGTTTGAATTATAAATTCTAGATCACAATCGCGTTTTGAAGCTCTTGCATCTGATTGAAAATGTTTAGACTTGAATGTCCATATTAATTTTATTTTTCGTTATGTTTGGCGAACCACCATAGGTGGGCGCCACCAAAGTTCTGGGAGGGGGTGGGTGCAAGATTTTTTCAAAGGTCAAAAAATGGCCTTAAAAATAGTGATATGCACACCTGGGCGTGGGGAGTTTGGGGGATATGCACCCCCAGAAACCCAAATACCTTCCCCCAGAAATCGAAATACTTCCAGAATTCAATTTTTGAGAATTTTTTTCGTTTTTTTCGCAATTTTTTGATGCCAATGGATAGTGCTTGATGAGAAACGTCGAAAAATGGTGTTTTTATCGCCATACCGCCATTTTTAAGGCCATTTTTGACCTTCAAAAAAATCTTGCACCCCCCCCAGAATTTTCGTGCTGCCCACGTATGGTGATATGGCGGAACAAATTATGTTTCAACGTTTCTTATCGAGAACTATCCATTAACATCAAAAACTTGTGAAAAAGACAAAAAAAAATCAAAAATCGAATTCGGGAGAGGTATTTTGGTTTCTCGGGGGTGCATACCTCCCAAACCCCCTCCACTCCCAGGTATGGGCGGCACCAAAGTTCAAGGGGGGGGGGTTGCAAGATTTTTTCAAAGGTCAAAAAATCTGGGGGGGGGGTGCACGGTATGGCGAAAAAACACCATTTTCAACGTTTCTCATCAAGCACTATCCATTAGCATCACAAAATAGCGAAAAAAAACAGAAAAAATTCAAAAATCGAATTCTGGGGTACTTTAGTTTCTGGGGGAGTGCATACCCCCTTTTCCAACCCCCGCCCCACGCCCAGGTATGGTCTTATGACGGAAAAACACGTTTCTCATCGAGCACTATCCATTGGCCACAAAAAAATTGCGGAAAAAAACGGAAAAATTTTCAAAAATTGAATTCTGGAGTTGGCTACATCACCGTGCACCCCCCAGATTTGGTTTCTGGAGGGTGCATACGCATACCCTCTGGGGGTCAAATGCATACCCCCAAAACCCGCCATGCCCAGGTATGGCGACATCTCGATCGCTAGTATTACAGTATTACACTATATAGCAAATCATGAATGTGCGCTTGAGTTGATTTATGAGTTGAATCAAACAATGGCGAGTAGAAAGACATCACGACAGGGCAGGGGTCATTGGACATGTCATCGTGGCATGTGTAGGCAATGCTTATCTAATGCAAGATGCTGTACTGATGGTCAAACGGACAGAACACACAGTCCGTCCGACTTACGCGCAGGTGAAAATTTTGATATGAAAGGCAAGAACCGATATTTTCTAGGAACCCAACCTAACGAACGGGGGCATTTGTATTCGTAGTCAAGCCAATTAGCCGATGTTCTCATTCATTTAATGCATCCATGTCGACGTAATTGAACAATTTTTACTAATTGATAAGACTCCGAAAATCATAAAGCAAACCATTAAAGGTTCAAAACACATGTTAAAACAGTGAAAATGGTTTGTTAATTGAATTTGATTGTAAAAAATTCAACATAATTATTCTGTAAAGACATTTATTCTAAAGTTGTTTTTAAATTGAGGACATTTGTCAAAAAAGCGAAAATCAGGCACCTACGTATATCGAAAAATTTTCAGCCTAGTTCACGAAACAATGGAATAAAAATTTGATTTTTCCATCTTGTTTTTGATTATCTCGCATATTGTATACCCATCATTTTTCTAATTCAGTCAATTAATTAAAATTGGCTACCTGAATAAAGTTTCCCAATTTCATTCCGGAACTCCGTTTGTAGATTATACCTTTAGGCCCTGCCACCATACTACGTCATGAGGAAGAAAAAGGATTTTTTATCCACTCAGGATGAAATAATTTATGCCTTATTAGCGGCCTGCCTGCGCAGAGTGCGTACATATGTATACTTGTACATGTTTGTAGGTTTGTGATGTTGACATCGTCCTCAAATACGTGGAACTACAATAGGATAGATTTCTGTCAAAGCAGCCAACCTCAACCCTATTATTAGGCACGAACGACTTTAAGCACTGGGAATGATATATAGCATAATGTGCGCTCCCTACATGCTGCTTTTAGCGTCGCATACACAGTAAAGAGCCAAATTACATAGGTAGGTATACTTAATGTGCAAAAAAAGCTGTGCTCATTAATTGTCTATACCTATGCATATTTCTTACTGCATAGCGCATGTCAGCTTCGTAAACTATGTAGTTTGTTTCACTTGTAACTTCGTGCATAAATTCTAAGAATTTTTAATCGACACTAAGCCGAGGTTCACGATAATCATACATCAGATCAGATAAATGCTATAATCGCAATCTGCCAGTTCCGGAAAAAGTTCTAAAACGACCGAACTTGCATCAAACCGAATATACCTACACAGTTGTTTTCATCTTTATTTAAAAAATTGTTAATATTTTAAAAGCATTTTAAAATTAAAATTTTAATACAAATTTCAAAGTTATTACATTTTTTAAATATAATATGCCGTGCAAAAACAATTTTTTAAAATTAAAATTGTCGTACAATTTTAAAATTGAAGTTTTCGAACTTGAAACATTTTTTGAGGGATCATAAAATTAGGCTACGACTAAATATTAGAAAAGAGCTCCTTCATTCGAAGCAGCGTTATAAATTGAAAAATATCGCTCATCTAATTTTAGAATTTAAATCGCAATAGTGCTGCTTTGTTTATACATGTAAAGTTTGGTTGAAAATGACAAAATTAAATTTCAGATTAAAAGAGCTCGATTTAAATATAAGCGTGAGTTTTGATTTTATCGATTTATGCTTGCAAAAAGCTTTGCCTTATTCCATTTCTTGCAATTAAACATCTTTCTAGATTTCCAAATGTCAATCAAGTCAAGTCGTATATCTTTTTCTAGCGAGAACGTTTTGAAGGTACGTATAGAAAAACGTCTTTGAGCCGCTAAAAAGATGAGTGCAAGGTCATGCTATCGCCAATAAAGATGAGCATAAATTATGTAGGCGCATGCATTAATTATAGTCTGTTTCACATGACTCAGATATAGCTACCGAAAATCAATACAATTCAAGGTTATTATTCAACAAGGCTATGTCAATGTATTAGGAGCTATAGGTACTTAGGTGCCTATTAAAATTTAAATGACCCTTGCTGATTTGCTCACTCAAACTTCTATGACCTCATTTTCTGGTCTTTTAGAACTTCGACTTGTATGTTCGTTGAAGTTCTATAAACGATCCGTCGAACTTCGATTTGCTCACTATCGAAGTTTTATAAAAGGTTTGTCGAACTTCGATTTGCAGAACATTAAACTTCTATTAAAGATTTGCAGCACTTCGTCTCGAAGTTGAGACAAACTTCCATATGCATTCAATCGAAGTTCTATTGAAAATTTATCGAATTTCGATTAGCGTGTTATCGAAGTTCGACAGTCTTCTATAGAACTTCGATCAGAAGTTATTTATCGAACTTCTATAGAACTCCTTCGAAGTTCTTTATCGAACTTCTATAGAACTTCTTCATAGTTCGACAGTCTTCCATAGAACTTCTATGGAACTTCTTCGAGGTTCTTTATCGAACTTCTATAGAACTTCTTCGAAGTTCTTTATCGAACTTCTATAGAACTTCTTCGAACTTCTATAGAACTTCTTTGAAGTTCTTTATTGAACTTCTATAGAACTTATGTAGAACTTCTTCGAAGTTCTTTACTGAACCATGCGATTTCATACAAGACGTCTTACATAGGTCCAGACATATGCACGAGTTTTCGGAAGCCTATATAGATCACAGGAGGGCAAAACGAATTTTCTTTTGAAAAAACAAGATCAAAAACGGATCAAAATAACAAATTTTTTGCGAAAATGCTTGAAATGGGTTAGAGACTGTCATGTCAATTATGGCTATTTTTACTCTATTCTAACTTCTTATGACCATTTTATACCTCAAAATTGTTTTACCCACGCACCCAGCCGCTGTGCTGTGCGCGCATCTACAGATCTATTTGCTAATTGCATTGCTGGGAGGACAGGACACAAGACAAGAGACACGTCGCCTTATAACACTGGACACAAATGTGGACACATGCAGCACTAATACCGGCTTCTAGTAAGTACTGTAAAAATAATGCATAGCCAACAATAAAAATATTTATCCGATTTCAGCATAAATTATTTCTCCACGCTTACTTGGAATCAAAAGACCATTTAATGTTTCATATCATAGGCATCCTTTTATTTACACGTTTCTTTACTTCAAATTTTTGCCCCTTTACTTTTGCAAAAGGAAGTGCCATTAACATGTCGGAAGTGTACTTGGCAGGAATCCAGAACTTCCCTCTAACTTCTGTGCAATCATTTAAATTATCCCATCGAGATTTATGATATACCACTCCTCCAAAATCGATAGACCGCCCAGAATTGAATTTTTGGCATGTTTTTTTTAATTTTTGCCAGGTTTACACCATTCGTACCCCAGAATTAGGCAGCAGCCCATGCAAGCAAAGTACTAATTCCGAAAACATATTCTATTTAAAAACTACTCTATTTGTGCATTATCGGCTTTACCCAAAGCGATCTTCTCGCACGCATCCGGTGGCAAATAGAACGTAAGTAGTGCCATGGAGGAAACAATAACATTTGGCAAGATAACATTCAAGCCAAAAAATAGAGTCATTCGACGCAAATATAAAAAAATTTGATGTTATAGAACGGTTCCGGAATTGCCGAGTAGGGATAATAAATCGTTGTTCTATTACACGACGTTCCTTAAAAGTTTAGCGATCAAATAATATTTACGGTTCCTTTAAAATGTATGCACATAACAGTATCAAAATTTCTATTAATGGTAAGCTAACAGATTTCGTAACTGGATCGAGCTGATCCTTAATTACAGTAAACGTCGGTGTACTTGAGTGCCAGAATTTACTTTTCTCTCACAAAGTCGAAAATAATTTAAAAACTCAATCACGTGAAAAATAGAGTTTTACGCAGTTAATGCCTATATTATTGATAATCCTTGCCAGTGCAAGATTTCCCAAAAAAATGAGAATGTTCAAGAGGGAAGTCTGAAAATAGCTTATTCTGTCTAAATTATTAATTTAGGCAAAAATTCGGCACGAAATATTAACAAGTTTGTATAAAAAGGCAGAAGACCGCTATTGAAATTACTGAGGTCTGTTACAGTGTGAACTAACTTTTCAGCAGCCATTCACCATTAGGCGTATATAAAGTCGTATCGAGCTCCACGTCTTCGTTTCTGAGATCCAACTTCAAACCGTTATAAGTCCATGATCCAAACTAAATATGTAGAGTCCTACCTCTAACGAAGTCTCCTAATTTTAATAAATAAACTAAGAGGATCCAGGAATAAATTTTTGCGGAAGCGGTCCAAATTTAAACAATCTAGCACAGAGCACAAGCATACAATGTGGAAATGAGTATGATGCAAAAAGAAAATAATGTGTCAGAAAGAAGTTTTGTAGCCAAAAAAGTGCCCTCACACATTTACTGATTACGTAGGTACTTTTTAAGTTAACCAGTGAGCAGTAATGCTGGTTTCTTTATGTTTACTGGTTGTTCAAAGGAAACAGACAGACTATGATTGATGTGTAGCTATAACCACCTGTCACGTTTAAATTGCAGTCGAAAAATCGAAACGTTCGGTAAATTGGGACAGTCGGACAATCGGAGCGGTCGGAGAATCAAGATTGTCAGTGAATCGGGAAACAATCAAAAATATGAAAAAAATAAAAAGTTGCGCTCTTCATAACTAAATTCTTCTTGAGACAAACTCAATCGTTTATAACACTCATCGAGAAAATGATATCATAAGTCAGAATCGAACCAATGGGAAATTACTTTAAAATAACATATTTGTTCGTCAAAGGGAAAATACGTAACGTCAATTTTGCAGCTGCTTTTCATTACAGCAGGAGGATGCCAACTGACGGTGCCATTGTACGACACTATTGCAGGAGCTTGAAACGTAGTATCAAATTTCTCATCGGCGCTAGAAACGACAAACAAAGAAACAGGCGGATTAAAGTCGGGAAAGGGTCTTATCACCTCGTCCTGGTCTCACTGACCCCGACAGTACGAGGTACGAGTGGTCATTCATTACGATTATATGTCCTTCTTAATTTTTCAACAAGACCGTCATAAGTACTGTAAACATGCATGAAGTACCAGTTTGGTGGAAATCAGTATTAATCTACTAACATGACATTGAACAAAATTAAGTTTGGGACTAGCCACAAAAAAAGGTAGACGTCTAAAGTCATTTTCGAAACCACATCCCGTGGTTCGCTGTTCAAATCACGATCAATAGCAAATCCAGGATTTTCGTAAGGGGGCGGTACTAATGCACGTGAAGGAATAGAGCTTAGAGGGTCTATGTAGACCCTCAGAATCAAACAAGGAAATTATTTTGGAGAAATGCGACAAACTGATGGCAACAATTGATGAAAATCAAAAATCTTTCTAAAAAGTGCTTTAAATAGGCTAGAAACAGTGGATTAATATAATTTTTAGCATTTAAACCAGTTTTTGAGGTCATTGTGGCCTAAAAAAGCTCATTGCATAACTGACCCCCAGACCGACCACTTGCGCAACTATGGGCAGTACCCTTATTTTTTAAGTATATACTCGAAAATATTTCCAAAACTCCGCAATTCCCATGCGAAATAGCGTTTGTCGCTGTTTCGTGTCTTATTCTGCTTAGAATCATTTTTGGGCGGCAATTCTTTCAAAAAAACTTTAAATTTTTGAAAATTATTTATAAAAACATATGACGTATACTCGACGAATTATGATGAAATCAGCGTTTTTTCACTCCAAAAATTTTTGAACGAGCTATAAAATATTCGGTATCAAAAAGGCTATTTCTGATGGAAACATATTCATTACATACAGGTAAGTTCTTAAAAAGTATTATTAAAAATTCTAGAAATTATGACAAACGAAAGTCAAATTATTATTTCACCAACTAGTTATGTGAAGGTAATGGGAAAGCGACCCTTGAATTCGCTTTTTAATTTGAGCAGCCTGAGTTTCATTAAGAAAGCGAAAAACTATAGTCTGTTTTATTCCAAACGGCCATTTCCGCTTCACAGCTTATTACTGTACCAAAATATTTTACGGTTTCGGTTGCTGCAGCACTTGGTTAGACGCCCCACACGTTAAGCAAAGCACAATAAAGATTAATAAGAAGAGTATGATGCAACGGGCCGCTAAGAGAATCTAATTAAGAAGCGATTTGCGCAGTGAAAAACTAATACATTAATAAGATTTTAGCGAAAATGGATCGTTTGGAATGGAACAGACTATAGCAGAGATTATAAACAGAAGACGTGAAAGAAGAAAAATTATTTCGCTCCCTTGTTTCATATGACATCTTTATATAACTGCACTAGGAATTAGATGGATTGAACAGGCACGTAGTTGATCTTCTAAATTTGGGATGGGGCCCAACAAATATTCGGAGACAGAAAACTTTATTTCAATCACATAAAATATGTACGAAATGACCAGACAAACGATTTCTCAATATTCTATCAGAGCTCGACCCTGTTGAAAAATTCTTCGACTTGTTTTTTCTAAATATTCCTAAAAAAGTAGAACGAAAATCAAATCATTCTGAGCGGGGCACCAAAAACTCTAGACATACAAATGTATTCACCATGTCTTACTAAACTTGAGCTGCTTAGAGGATAAAAGTTAAACGGAAACAATAAGTCTGGCGCTAAGCGCCCAAAAATGCTGAGCTTATTCGCTGAAAGGTGTGTTAAAATCTATTCTGGTGATCTTTCAAATCGTTTCAAGAATTTTTGGGGGACCCAGCCTAAGCTTGATACGTGAAAATAAGTTTCACAAGATGGGCTGAATTGGCATCAATAACGAACAAAAATTGCTTGTTCAATGAGTATAACTGTTATAGGGGATCTAGTATACAATTTACCCCCAGCGCTTTTTAGCCGATCCATATAAGCTACAGTAACCAAAATTTACAAGGAGATAGCTATAAGCCTATTGTACTAATCTGGCAAAATTGATTAGCGTACGGTGTAAACTTACAGCTTTACACTTACAGTTTACAACGTACTAAAGGCATTCAAAAATTGTAAACAATTCGGTGGGTTTCAAACAAAGCAGTTTTTTGTAACTCAATCAACATCCTACATTTAAAAAAAAGTTTAAAGTAAGTTTAAAGTAAAAAAAGTAAGTTTTTTTAAAGCAGTAAGTTTACGCCGTAAGTTAATCAATTTTGCCAGATTAGTACAATAGGCTTATAGCTATCTCCTTGTAAAGTTTGGTTATTGTAGCTTGTATGGTTCGGCTGAAAAACGCTGGGGGTAAATTGTATACTAGATCCATTATAAGTACCTACGCTTGCAGATAATATTAGGAATATCTTAAAGCAATGAAAGTGGCCGACGCTACATCATTAAAAAACAAAAATTTGAATATTATTGTTCATCAAAAGGCAAAAGATTAATTTACTGATTCGATTGATTTGTTGGATATATGGGTAATGTCATGGAAAGTTTTAACAGCCCTCACTGAAGAACTCAAAAAAGATAAATATATTTAAGTTATCAAATATCATATTGCAGAATAAGTTAAACATCAGTTCGATAATAAAAAGTAGCTTTATAAAAAATTTGTAATAAATATGGCACGTAGGTACTAATTTGTTAATATTTCCTTCAATTCACCTGTTGTACAGCAATACGTCAGGTTTCCACACTTCTGTGATGAGTAAGGAAATACTAGTGATATCACCGTATTCTTGAGGATTCCATCTTAGGTTATAATCGTGCCAAACCTTGAAACATTTTTTTATTAACAGTGAAGCAAAACGGAAAAAGGTAGGTAATTATAGATCAACTTAAAGTAGGTACTTTCGATTTAACTGACGAATCCTTTAAAATGTCTAACCTTAAACATGTTAAACACACTGAGTGTCTGAAAAAAGTATCTGTAAAGGTATTTTAAATTATTTGATATTAATTATGAAACTTGCTATAGTCTCTTCCATTCCAAACGGCCCATTATGGCTTATTACTGTAACAGAGTATTTTACGGGTTAGGTTGTTGCAGCAGTCTGTTATAGTCTGTTTCATACAATTTTGGTCATAAATTTTAAAACTATCTCCGACAAAAAGCTGGCAGATTGCGATTATAGCATTGATATGATATATAATTATCGTAACCCTCGGCCTACTGTTGATGAAAATTCTTAGAATTTACGCACAAAGTTAAGTGAAACAGACTATAGATGCGCCACATGTTAAGCAAAGCACATCAAACATCAGTAAGAAGAGTTTTTAACGACCAGCTGTTACTGAACTTGACTGAAGATACCATCTGTGTCGTGTAAATCTATTACGGTAATAAGAATTTAGCAAAAAATGGGCCGTTAGGAATGGAACAGACTATAATAAAATTTTCTACTTATAGATTAATTGTTCAGTCTGTTACTTCCCTTTGTATTCATAGATTTTACGGAAAATAAAACTTACATATTTAAGATACCCGACGGAATAGAGTATTTGACTTCTTTCATCCTGCAATAAATAAGCGACAATTTAGCCCATATTAATACGATTCTAAACTTACATAATTTTTGTTTACTAGATCTGTTATGTCAACAAGATTGAATCCTAAACTGACCACTACTGGCTTGTTAGGCTGACTGATTGGTCTTTCTAGTGAAAAATAACCTTGAAGCAAATCCTTTAGTAGATGTTCTTCGTAGATATCTGCTTTGATAATAAGTGGCATTAGAACAATGAAAAACTTAGCAGAGAATCGCATACCGTTCCACTGCATATTCTGTATCGGATTGAGCTAAAGATTTATTCCAAGTCAATAGTCAATAACACGTCTTTGAGTTTGCTGACTTTTCAGCCGCAAAACGAAATTTTATGTAAATATTGACAAAATACTTTCACTATTTCACGTGAATGTATGAGTCTCTCCAATGTCCGCTAGAAGCATAAATCTTTTAATAGGTAGGCATGTAAAATCGGTAGCTTAAGATTAAACGCTTTAGTCAATCCATGTCAACAAATCAGGTGTAAGTTTTTGCGGAGGATAGACTTCCTCCCTCAGCAATATAGTTATGGTCTGTTTCAAAATTCTTGAGACTTTTATACATTAAGATGATTCGAAAATATTAACAATTCAGCCAATCGGCAAAAGTCGTTTTCTATTTCAAGTAACTTTGATCAATGATCATCATCGAGCAGAAATTTCATAAAGTGCCACGTTAAAAACGAATACGATGCTTTCAACCCTATCAAGACTCCCGAAATTTTTTACGTCCAACGGCCCTAAAGGAATGAGTCACACAGACCTGAATTACGAAAAATACTACCAGGGCATTGGGTGTGCCGCAAAACGAAAATTTCCACGAATTGAATCAAACAAAGTTAAAAAATATAACCGTAGCACCTAAATAGGAAAGCACAGGGTTTCCAACGTATCTACGCACAATTTTGTTCCAGTGCCAAACTCGCAATTTTTGTTTAAATTTGTAAGCGTTGAGAATTGAAAGAGAATACAGAAATTTAAATGATGAAACGTTGCCCAAAAATAAAGGTCGATCAATACCCGTTTTGAGAGAAAATTGGGCAACATGGGTACTTACCTATGATCTGTTTCACATAACTTCGTGCGTAAATTTTGAGAATTTTCATCGACAGTAAGCCGAGGGTCACGATGGATAAGGGAGACTAACCGGTCAAATTTAGATTGCCGTAAGGCGGAAAAACAGACTTTGGGGTTCCACATCCGAGGTTCTTACGTATTGAGCTAAGCTTTTAATTCCGAGTTTTGGAAGTTTTTCTGGTTTAAATGAAAGCAAAAAACTTATGCATAAAAATACGCCAACGCTGTGGTTCTTGAGTACTATTTATTCGAACACGCTACAATGGATGCGCTTCCTCAAAAGAGCTATTGTAAGAGGTAGCGGCGGTCCTGTTAATCGTTTCAGTTCCAAGTTCGACTTCCGGTCCGGTCCGCAGTTACTATTTTGCACTATTTACTTCGTTCAAAGCACATCCAAACGGCTCTCCATGTCATACGATCAAATACGATTTGCATCAGCGGCACTATAAATTTAGCTTAAAATCGCAACACATACGGGTCATTAAGTACAAATGCAGAAAACAATAAGGGTCATTCCATGTCAAGTAGTGCATATGTTCCCTTTCGGCCATCTCAGGTTTCAATAAAATTTTGTGTGTAGGTACCCTAGGGTATCGAACATCTGCAAATTTTTTCTCATAACTCCGAAAACTCAATCAGATAGAGCACCCTAATCTGTATTAATTGCACGGAAAATCTTAAGAACCCGCAACTTTGAAATCGCATTGTAGTCAAACCAAACCTTTTTATCCGTTGAAAATTTGTGAGCATAGACAACTTCGTGCCCTCGTTTGAACCGTTGTTAAATTAGTATTTTACTATTTGCACTTCTGTTATTATTGTCGTGTAAAGATGCCGAAAAATTTACTTTTTAAAATTATTTCAAACTTTAGGCGTCTTGTATTAATTCATGGTTCAGTAAAGAACTTCGAAGAAGTTCTATAGAAGTTCGATAAAGAACTTCATAGAAGTTCTATAGAAGTTCGAAAAAGAACTTCGAAGAAGTTCTATAGAAGTTCTATGGAAGACTGTCGAACTTCGAAGAAGTTCTATAGAAGTTCGATGAAGAACTTCGAAGAAGTTCTATAGAAGTTCGATAAAGAACTCCGAAGAAGTTCTATAGAACTTCTGTGGAAGACTGTCGAACTCCGAAGAAGTTCTATAGAAGTTCGATAAAGAACTTAGAAGAAGTTCTATAGAACTTCGATAAATAACTTTGATCGAAGTTCTATAGAAGACTGTCGTACTTCGATAACACGCTAATCGAAGTTCGATAAATTTTTAATAGAACTTCGATAGAATGCACATCGAAGTTCGTCTAACTTCGAGACGAAGTGCTGCAAATCTTTAATAGAACTTCGATGTTGTGCAAATCGAAGTTCGCCTATGTTCGACAAACCTTTTATAGAACTTCGATAGTGAGCAGATCGAAGTTCGACAGATATTTTATAGAACTTCAACAAACATACAAGTCGAAGTTCTAAGAGACCAAAAAATGAGGTCATAGAACTTTGAGTGAGCAAATAGCAAGGGTCATTTAAATTTTAATAGGTACCCAAGTACCTATAGCTCCTAATCATGCTTCCTTGTTGAATAACAACCTTGAATTATATTGATTTTTGGTATCCCATTTCCGAGTCATGTGAAACAGACTATAATTAATGCATGCGCCTACATAATTTATGCTCATCTTTATTGGCGATAGCATGACCTTGCACTCATCTGTTTAGCGACCCAAAGACGTTTTTCTATACGCACCTTCAAAACGTTCTCGCTAGAAAAAGATCTACGACTTGACTTGATTGACATTTGGAAATCCAGAAAGATGTTTAATTGCAAGAAATGGAATAAGGCAAAGCTTTTTGCAAGCATAAATCGATAAAATCAAAGCTCACGCTTATGTTTAATCAAGGATTTTTAATCTGAATTTTAATTTTGTCATTAGGTATAAACAAAGCAGCACAATTGCGATTTAAATTCTAAAATTAGATGAGCGATATTTTTCCAATTTATAACGCTGGTTCGAATGAAGGAGCTATTTTCTAATATTTAGTCTTAGCTTAATTTTATGATCCCTCAAAAAATGTTTTAAGTTCAAAAAATTTTGAAATTTAACAAAAATTATAATTTTAAAAAATTGTGTTTGTACGTATATTATATTATCAAAAATATAATAACTCTAAACTTCATATTGCAATTTTAATTTCAGACGCGTAAAATTTGAAAAAATATTGTTTTTAAAAGCTAACTTAAGCATTTAATTCATTAGTGTCAAGTCTGGACTTCTGATATCAGATTAAAATCAATTTTTAAATGTGTGGTTGGAATTATAAATTCTAGATCACAATCGCGTTTTGAAGCTCTTGCATCTGATTGAAAATGTTTAGACTTGAATGTCCATATTAATTTTATTTTTCGTTATGTGTGGCGATCACTATAGGTGGGCACCACCAAAGTTCTGGGAGGGGGTGGGGTGCAAGATTTTTTCAAAGGTCAAAAAATAGCTTTAAAAATAGTGATATGGCGAAAAAACAATTTTTCAACGTTTCTTATCGAGAACTTTCCATTAACATAAAAAACTTGTGAAAACGACAAAAAAAATTCAAAAATCGAATTCGGGTGAGGTATTTTGGTTTCTCGGGGGGGGGTGCATACCTCCCAAACCCCCTCCACTCTCAGGTATGGGCGGCACCAAAGTTCTGTGGGGGTTCAAGATTTTTTCAAAGGTCAAAAAATCTGGGGGGTGCACGGTATGGCGAAAAAACACCATTTTTCAACGTTTCTCATCAAGCACTATCCATTGGCATCACAAAATAGCGAAAAAAAACAAAAAAAATCAAAAATTGAATTCTGCGGGTACTTTGGTTCCTGGGGGAGTGCATACCCCCTTCCCTACCCCCGCCCCACGCCCAGGTATGGTGTTATGACGAAAAAACACGTTTCTCATCGAACACAATCCATTGGCCACAAAAAATTGCGGAAAAAAAGGAACAAAATTTTCAAAAATATAATTCTGGAGGTGGCCACATACCGTGCACCCCCCAAATTTGGTTTCTGGGGTTGCATACGCATACCCTCTGGGGGTGCATACGCATAATCCCGAAATCCGCCATGCTCAGGTATGGCGACATCTTGTTCGCTAATATTACACTGTATAGCAAATCATGAATGTGCGCTTGAGTTGATTTATGAGTTGAATCAAACAATGGCGAGTAGAAAGGACATCACGATAGGGCAGGGGTCATTGGACATCTCATCGTGGCATGTGTAGGCAATGCTTATTTAAGGCAAGATGCAGTCGGTCCGACTTACGCGCAGAACACACAGTCCGTCCGACTTAGCGCAGGTAATAATTTTCATATGAAAGGCAAGAAACGATATTTTCTAGGAACCCAACCTAACGAACGGGCATTTGTATTCGTAGTCAAGCCAATTAGCCGATGTTCTCATTCATTTAATGCATCCATGTCGACGTAATGTGTTTAATTGAACAATTTTTACTAATCGAAGACTCCGAAAATCATAAAGCAAACCATTGAAGGTTCAAAACACATGTTAAAACAGTGAGAATGGTTTGTTAATTGGATTTGATTTTAAAAAATTTAACATAATTATTCTGTAAAGACATATTTATTCTAAACTTGTTTTTAAATTGAGGACATTTGTCAAAAAACCGAAAATCAGGCACCTACGTATATCGAAAAATTTTCAGCCTACACTTTCTTGAGTGCTGACTTCCTTTTATTTCAATTTAATTTCGCCTATCTACGAAAGAATGAAATAAAAATTTGATTTTTCCATCTTGTTTTTGATTATCTCGCATATTGTATATCCATCCTTTTTCTAATTCAGTCAATTAATTAAAATTGGCTACCTGAATAAAGTTTACCAATTTCATTCCGGAACTCCGTTTTGTAGACTATACCTCTAGGCCCTGCCACCATACTACGTTATGAGGAAGAAAAACAGATTTTTTCTCCACTCAGGATGAAACAATTTATGCCTTATTAGCGGCCTGCCTGCACGGAGTGCATACATACGCACTCCTGCATGGAGTGCGTACATATGTATACTCGTACATGTATGTAAGTTAGTGATGTTGACCTCGTCTTCAAATACGTGGAACTACAGTAGGATAGATTTCTGTCTAAGCAGCCAACCTCAACCCCATTATTGGGCACGAACGACTTTAAGCGCTGGGAATGATATATAGCATAATGTGCGCTCCCTACATGCTGCTTTTAGCGTCGCATACACACAGTAGAGAGCCGAATTACATAGGTAGGTACACTTAATGTGCAAAACAGCTGTGCTCATTAATTACCAATACCTATGCATATTTATTACTGCATTGCGCATGTCAGCTTCGTAAACTATGCACTTGTAACTTGGTGCATGAATTCTAAGAATTTTAAATCGACACTAAGCCGAGGTTCACGAAAATTACACATCAGATCAGATAAATGCTTTAATCGCAATCTGCCAGTGCCGGAAATAGTTTTAAAATGACCGAACTTGCATCAAACCGACTATACCTACACAGTTGTTTTCATCTTCATTTAAAAATTGTTAATAATTTAAAAAGCATTTAAAATTAAAATTTCAATACAAATTTGAAAGTTATTACATTTTTTAAATATAATATGCCGTGCAAAAACAATTTTTTAAAATTAAAATTGTCGTAAAATTTTAAAATTGAAGTTTTCGAACTTCATTTTTTGAGGGATCATAAAATTAAGCTAAGACTAAATATTAGAAAAGAGCTCCTTCATTCGAGCCAGCGTTATAAATTGGAAAAATATCGCTCATCTAATTTTAGAATTTAAATCGCAATTGTGCTGCTTTGTTTATACCTGTAAAGTTCGGTTGAAAATGACAAAATTGAATTTCAGATTAAAAATCCTCGATTAAACATAAGCGTGAGCTTTGATTTTATCGATTTATGCTTGCAAAAAAGCTTTGCCTTATTCCATTTCTTGCAATTAAACATTTTTCTGGATTTCCAAATGTCAATCAAGTCAAGTCGTAGATCTTTTTCTAGCGAGAACGTTTTGAAGGTGCATATAGAAAAACGTCTTTGGGTCGAAATAGATGAGTGCAAGGTCATGCTATCGCCAATAAAGATGAGCATAAATTATGTAGGCGCATCGCATGTATTAATTATAGTCTGTTTCACATGACTCGGAAATGGGCTACCGAAAATCAATACAATTCAAGGTTATTATTCAACAAGGAAGCACGTATCAGGAGCTATAGGTACAGGTACACACGTGGGCGTGGGGGGTTTGGGGGGTATGTTCCCCCAGAAGTTGAAAATACCCCCCCCAGAAATTTTTTTGCTTTTTTTAGCAATTTTTTGATGCCATTGGATAGTGCTCGATGAGAAACGTCGAAAAATGGTGTTTTCTTCGCCATACGATCACTTTTAAGACCATTTTTTTACCTTTAAAAATTTTTTCACCCTCCCCCAGAAATTTTTCACTCCCCCAGAATTTCGGTGCTGCCCACCTATGTACAGGTACCTATTAAAATTTAAATGACCCTTGCTATTTGCTCCTCGAACTTAGATTTGCACAACATCGAAGTTCTATTAAAGAATTGCAGCACTTCGTCTCGAAGTTAGACGAACGTCGATGTGCATTCTATCGAAGTTCTATTAAAAATTTACGGAACTTCGATTAGCGTGTTATCGAAGTTCGACAGTCTTCTATAGGACTTCGATCAAACTTATTTATCGAACTTCTATAGAACTTCTTGGAAGTTCTTTATCGAACTTCTATAGAACTTCTTCGAAGTTCTTTATCGAACTTCTATAGAACTTCTTCGAAGTTCGACAGTCTTCCATAGAACTTCCATAGAACTTCTTCGAAGTTCTTTATCGAACTTCAATAGAACTTCTATGAAGTTCTTTATCGAACTTCTATAGAACTTCTATGAAACTTCTTCGAAGTTCTTTATCGAACTTCTATAGAACTTCTATAGAACTTCTTCACTTGTCATTTATTACTCCCAAACGAGATAAGCGTTCAACCTGCTTTTGCATAAGTTAAAAGATCATATTCTGCTCTGTCTAAATGGTATAAAACAGATTATAAGACATCCACAGTATAAAGATATAATCGAGCAAACGTTTAAAAAATTTAAAATAATACAAATCTTCCAATTTTTCGGTTGCATTTTTCTCAAAATACCTGCCCTTCGATTGTTTGTTTTTGATATCATTAGAAAGAGCAACTTTTTTCCTACCTAAATCATCTTGAATTGGCATAGGCGCTCATTCTATCGTTTCAAAAAACGGCCGCAAAGATAAGTATACTGATCAGAAATGTATCAAAATGTTAGTAAGTAACATTCTGAAAGACTCGACTTGAAGTTGGACAAGTCAAAAATTAAACTCTTATGTAGTTTTTAATGCTGAGTTTAATGGTGCAACTTGTTTTTCTTGAAAATGAATATTTGTTATGTAGGGAGACTGTTTAAAGCATCAAAACGTAAACTCGAATTATACAAGGTGTAGCATTTTCCATCATAAGTCAGGATCACCATGATCAAATTCAAAAATTCTTCTTTTATTTGAAAGATCAGTAATCTTTTACATTTTGTAAAATTAATCACAGTATTTCTTCAATATTTATTGATATGGTTATAAACGTAAAACATTTACGATGTTGACTTCAGTTTTTTCGATAATTTTTAATGTAGCACATATGCGGGCCTTGTTCATATTATATTTTATAGCTTATCACTAGAGACTTTTATAATAAAGAAAAATGGATAAAAGGAATATTTTTCTGCAATAGATAATTGAATGGAACATGGCATGCCAAGAAATGGCTGAAATATAATGGATTAGCCTCAGAATGTCAAAACATTTTACCGTTAGTAAATTTGGACATTTATACTGAATCGCAGCATTAGCTGTTATCAAGGGCTTATACATACATATGTATTTGAAAAAAAAACTATATTATTAATTTCCTTTAACAGACCTTTAAAGAGAACCATGGTGTACTGGAAAATTATGAAATTTCTTTATATTTAGACAGGCAATATTTTTTTATTACTTTTTAAAAAAATGTGAAGTAGTTCACATTGTAATATGTTGTCGAAAATTATTAGGGACTTTAAAAAAAATAATTTAAAAAAATTAAAGGACCGCTTTTCTAAGTTGGATTTATTCAAAAAGAACATGTTGTGCTGAGAAATAAACAAAATCAGACTACTTAAAAAGGCATTTTAGTGATAATTTTCAGCGAAATAAACCTTTAAATGATACAAAATATGAGCAATTTTAATCAAAAATCAGTAGGTTTTTTTCCTTTTCTTCAATAAAATTTATTAGTCGTTGAGAAAAAAAGAAGAAATAAATTACTGCCGCAAGGTAAAAACGTAGTTTTATCAATAACAATTATGCTATTTTAAGTTAAAATCATTTTAAATTTGACAATTTCAAGCACATCAACTTCCTTAACATCTATATATCTAAAAGCTACCGTTGGATCTTTTTATTTCCTTCTTATAAAGCCTGTTACAGTACGTCAACAACATTTCACACACGAAATGATGGACCAAACGTATAAAATTACCACAAAAATAGGAAAATACATTGCCGCGTTGACTAAATTTGATAATTTTGCAGTTACCCCATGTTTCATTTCTGCCTCAAAATGTGGGTGGGCATTATATTTTTTATTTTTTCCTCATAAAATCTGTTGATAAGACTTAATAAGTTACTTGCAGTGTAGGTAAATGACAGCTATTTTATTAGAGAATTTTAATAAGAAAATCTCTTGATACATTAACTTACTCGAAATAGTCTAATTTTGATCATTTCTCGGTACACCATGTTCTTTTTACATACGTTTAACTTGAGAAGTGGTCCTTGATTTTTAAAAATTCTTTTTAAAAGCTCCTTTACTTTTTCGGCACCCCAAGTTCTCGTTAAAGGTCTGTTACTTCAAAAACTTTAAAAAACTAATTTTTTAATATAATTTTTTATGTCCAGATTCATTAACGCTAAAACGCTGTGACATTCTGAGGCAAATGTCGTTAAATTTCAACCATTTCTTGGCATACCATGTTCCATTCAAACATCTATTGCACGAAGGCACACCTGGCGTGGGGGGGGGTTTGGGGGGCATGCACCCCCTAGAAACCAAAATACCCCCCCAGAAATCAAAATACCCCCAGAATTCAATTTATGAAAATTTTTTTCGTTTTTTTCGCAATTTTTTGATGCCAATGGATAGTCCTTGATGAGAAACGTCGAAAAATGGTGTTTTTATCGCCATACCACCATTTTTGAGGCCATTTTTTACATTTGAAAAAATCTTGCACCCCCAGAATTTTCTTGCTGCCCACGTATGCACGAAGGTCATTTTATTTATTTTTTATTATAAATGCCTCTACTGATAAGCTATAACATATTATAATACGAACAACGGCCCGCATACGGTAGGTTGTATACATGCGCTACAATGAAAATTGTCGGAAAAACTTAAGTCAACACTGTAAATGTTTTACGTTTATAATCATATCAATAAATATTGAAGGAATACAGCAAATTTGAATTAATTTTACAAAATGTAAAAATTATTCATCTTTCAAAAAAAGAAAAAGTATTGAATTTGATCATGGTGATCCTGAGTTATGATGAAAAATGCTATACCGTGTAAAACTTGACAAAAAGGTTACTTTTCGATACTTTACACAGTCTCTTTACACAATAAATATCCGCTTTCAAGAAAAACAAGTTGCACCATTAAACTCAGCGTTAAAAACTACATAATATAGGTTAAAACCAAAAGAGGTTTATTTTTGACTTGTCCAACTTCGAGTCGAGTCTTTCAGAAAGTAACTCTAAAAACAGTTCGATACATTTCTGGTCAGTATAATCTTTGCGGCTATTTTTTTGAAACGATACTTTGAGTGCCAACGCCAATTCAAGATGATTTAGGTAGAAATAATAGCTCTTTCTAATGGTATCAAAGAGAAAAAATCGGAAGGTAGGTAGGTATTCACAGAAAAATGCAACTGAAAAATTGGAAAATTTGTATAATTTGAAATTTTTTAAAAGTTTGCTCGATTATATCTTTTTACTGTGGATGTCTTATAATCTGTTATTTACTATTTAGTCAGAGCACAATATGCTCTTTTGCAAAAGCAGGTTGCTTTTCTCGTTTGGAGTAAGAAAGGACTAAAGTTTGAAATAATTTTATAAAGTAAATTTTTTCGGGCATCTTTACACAACAACAACAACAACTGAAGAACAAACGTTTAAAAACTAGTTTTACAATGATTTGAAAGAGCGCAAAAGCTGTCTACGCTTACAAATTTTTAACGGATAAAAAGAAGTGGTTCATATACAATGTGATTTCAAAGTTGCTGGTTCTTAAGGTTTTCCGTGCAATCAATACAGAGTAGGGTTCAGCTTTTAGGCTCTACCTGCCTGAGTTTTCGGAGTTACAAGGAAACACATTACAGATGCTCGTTTGAGACCGCAGGGTACCTACACGCAAAATTTTATTAAAATCGGAGATGGTCGTGTGAGGACGATTTTCAAAATTGGGCCATTTGACATGGAATGACCCATAAGATTATAACAAAACCCAGTGTAAAGAAATGATTCGCATCACGCAGACGGTAGGCATTAAAATCGGATAGTCTGCAACCGTATCCAAACAGCCACCGGCGCAAACTGTAAGGCGACGGTAATTCCAACCTCGGATTACATGGACAAATTTCACTTTACATTATTGGAAGGTTGCTGACGCTTTACGAATCGGACATAACTTATTCCAAAATGAAGTCAATTTGTTCACCTTCATGTGTGTGTGTGTGTGCTTGTGTGTGTGTGTGTGTGTGTGTGTGTGTGTATGTGTGTAATGTGTTTGTCTAGGTATTTAGCGAAAATAGTATGATTCTTAAGCTCAAGAGTCTAGAGTAGCAGCAGGTTTATTGATTCGCATAAATAAGTTATGTATTCAGTTTACTGTATGTAGCTAAGTGTTGCAAGGTTCGGCATGACAGCTGAACAGCTTTCCTTCCATTTTGGTAGTTTCTTGATATTTTAAAAAGTTTTTCGCTCCTATGCTTGACCACAGGATGGCAGTTTTTGGGGGGGCCCGTGGCAGTCTTTTTTGGGTCGCTTCCATATACTTTGTACAGCGGATGACAGTTTTTAAAATTTTGACCTGGCATAGCAAGCACCGTTTTTTTCCACTGCTTGGTCTATTTGTCAGCCAAAATTTTAGGAAATGGAAAATTTTTGGGCTTGGTTGGCATTTGTGGAAAATTTTTGTAATGTTAAAAAAGCGGGGCGGAATAGAGAATACTGGAAAGTGTCAAATTTTCAAAAAAAGGACATTTTCTTACTGACTTTGAGATGGGGAATTCATATTTGAAAGAATTAGGTGGCGGTCGGCATTATTGGCCGAGTTACAGGCAGTTGAAGTTCATTGTGCTTAAGGATAGGCGAAAAAGGGAAAAATGGTGTTTGGGGTATTTTTCAGTTTTTAATTTGCGGCGACAGCAATTGCTTGCGGATTCAGATTGGTGCCAGACATCGGCTAAGCTGCAAAATGGAGCAAAAATTGCTCCGCTCGCTTCGCTCTCTCCGAAATTTTCGCTCCATTTATCTCAGGCTTAGCCCATGCGCTGGCATCAATGTGAATGCACATAACTAAGTCTAAGCCTAAGACATTGGTAATCCCGCTCAGTCACACGCAGCCCCCGACCAGCCTCTCACTCGGTCAATAATGCCGACCGCCACCTAATTCTTTCAGATATGGACTCCCCATCTTAAACCTAGTTAGAAAATGTCCTTCTCATAACTTTCTGCGACTTTCCAATCTCTACTTCAGCCAAAATGCGTTTTAGAGAGGTAAAACTTCGGAAATTTTTCCGCGCTTCGCGCCGAATTGATTTAATTCTTACTTGTTAGTAATGTTTAAGCCGCGCCGCGCCAATTGCAGCATTTTTGTCGACAATCTGGTCTAGAACTTCACTACGATTGAAAATTCTTATCTTCTGCACGGATTTGGTTAGTTTTTGTAATGCGAAAAATGCGTTTTAGAGAGGTAAAACTGCAAAAATTTTCGGCGCGTTGCGCCAAATTGATTTAATTCTTACTTTTTAGTAATGTTTAAGCCGCGCCGCTTCTACTCTTTATATTTTTGTTTTGTTGCATTGTCTTATCACAGTAATTTATAGTATAAATTGCATTGCATTGACGTCATTTTATTGTATTTACTTTGATTTTTTCTTTTTCAATTTGACTAAATTTGTATTGTTTTAATTCCATCTCTGTCGCAAGAATTTAAACTTACTAAATAGAGTAAAAAATATTTAAAAAGCTTAAAAAAAGAAGCAAAACGTACATTCTCCTAGAGGAACAATTATACCTATCTCAGTAAATGCCCTATGCCATCTAAAACTATTGTGATATTCAGATTGACATGAGTGCATTAGCCTCAGGTGCAAGCAGCAGACTCCTTAGAATCATTACAAGTAAAGTTTCTCAACTTCAAAATTTAAGTTTTGGCGGATGACAAATAAATAATGAGCTTAATAACGTAATAAAACCATTAGGTGTAGTAGTAATGCCAAAACGATCTGCGAATGTCAGGCTCTTTGCTGCATTAAACAAAATTTGCATATCCGCCATGTAAATATCAACAATAAGAATCTTGCAAGTATGATCGAAGTTGGGTCTTTTACCCTATAAGAAGTCACAAATTTTTCTCTGCAAAAATGATCGATTCACTCACTCCCTCAAATTGCTTTAACTTTCTGAGTAATTACTGAATTACTATGAAGCACTAATATACTAATATACTAATACTAATACTTTATTCGGAAAAAAACACAAGGGTAAAACAAAAGTCGCAAAGGAAAATAAAATAAAATGCGAAATGTCCTGGACACACAGGCAAATAGATTGCGCTCACGTGTGCCCATCAAAAAATTCCCGAAATCAACCTTTTTCAAATTTCTCTTAAATGCCTCAACATTTGGAGAACTTCGAATATATTGTGGAAGATCGTTCCAAATTCTAGCTGATCTAGTAGCAAAACAATACTTTTTACAATCAAGTCGAAATTTTTGTAAATAGATCTGATTTGCAAAGTGCATTTCTAGTACGCGAACGACCATAAAACTTATAAAAATCTTCAGAAGGCAAGAGATTATTGTGAATAATATTATACGTAACAATTAAATCAAAATAAATTCTACGGAGTTCAAGTCTCTCTAAATTTAAGGCTCTTAACCTTTCATCATAAGAAAGTCCCTAGCTGATTTGACCTTTCAAGCTCAGTGCTGTTGATTTATAAAGTAAAATAGGCGCAAATTTTTTGACGTTTTTGCATTTGTAAACTCAATTTCAGCCATTATATATATATATAAACTAGCAAAGAAAAATGCTCCGATGGAACAAAAAAGATGAATATACTTGGAATTGTGGATTATTATGGATGTAAAAGGAGGGGACTAGGAAAAATCTACTTAAAGTCGGAAAATCTGCTAAAAATCACACTTTCTCTAAGCAACGCAAAAATCGATGTATATTCTGCGGCCAACAGATTAAAATAAATATTCAACCATAACAATGATTGAAACAGCAGCACGTTAGCCATGCAGTAGCTATGGGAAATGATATTAAGTAAACTAACAGTCTTCCAAGCCAATTGAATGAAATAGCAAACATCGAAGACAATTGAAGACATGGTTGGTTAAAAACAGTAGGAAAACACGTAAGTTGACTTGAAACAGACTTAATGTAGATACACTAGCATGCCCGAAACGATTGTGTGCACTAATCAATCGGCTCCTGCTTTGCTTGCTATAATGCTCATAAAACAAAACAACTTTAAATACAATACCTCTTAGTTTTCTATCAATCAGGTGCCAGCAATTTAAAAAAGTAACCTTGATAGATTTCGTTTATACACTCTTATCTGAAACTTCGAACATTATTTAAAAAAGACACTTTTTTTAGAGGCCGCAGAATATACATCGATTTTTTGCGTTGCTTAGAGAAAGTGTGATTTTTAGCAGATTTTCCGACTTTAGGTAGATTTTTCCTAGTCCCCTCCTTTTACATCCATAATAATCCACAATTCCAAGTATATTCATCTTTTGTTCCATCGGAGCATTTTTCTTTGCTAGTACACTACTTTTAATTAGCGTGATTTCAGTACATCAGTCAGTAAACACAATCAGTAACATGCCACAATAATGACAACAGTCCAAGAACGCGGAAAACAATATTGTTCTTAACATCAGCATTATCCTTTTTAAACAAGACAACCTTATTGACACCATCCATTTTCAAATTAAAACTGCATTAAGTTATTTCTCTCTTAATGTGCAGTTCACTTATAATCAAGCACAAAAATTTAACCAACGAATTCACATTGCAAATCCTCACTCAATCAATACACAAGCACAATGTGTTGTGACTTTTGAAATTGAAAACACCCAATTTTCAATTTTCAAATTGAAAATTGGATCAATTTTCAAATTGAAAATTGGGTCAATTTTCAAATTGAAAATTGGGTGTTTGAATTTGCGATGAAGAAAATAATCAAAAGATAGTCACTTGGTTTATTTAAGCCGAGTAATAAAATAACGACCGTCCACCAATTCCAAACTAAACGCAACTAATCTGATCACTATGAAAAAGTTTTGAAAAATGAGCTTGCTAAGCGGAGAGTTGTAAACCAAGAGAAACTTAAAGTTAAAACCTACCATTAAATTATGAAAGAATTATAAAAGATTTTAAACTTCAAGAAAATGGAAAAGGCGGGATGTTGGTAAATTAGAAGGCAAAGATTTTCGGCAAAAATTCAAAAACTTCACGCAAATATCAAATGTAAGGAACACTAACGCTTTGATTTGGTAGTAAAATAAATTTGTAGTATAGACTACATATTAACAACAAATGAATAGTACAAACTTTACACAACTACTAGGTGTAGAGAATACTAACAGTTTACGGCTTATTAATGTACATGATTACAATAAAGCTGCATATCTTTGTCGACTTCTGTTCACAGTAGTGTGATTGCTGGTTCATTTTAAACCACTTTTGCAGGCAATTTACATCAATTAAACGATAGCTCTCCATGTGCAAGATTTTGTGAAACATATTTTAAACACGGCTAAGAAGGATTTAACTTTAATGCAACCCATTTAAGACAAAATTACATCTCTTCAATGATCTAAGGACACTTGAACATAATTTTTAAATCACTTTAGATTACTTTTGAGGGTAAACAAACTCACTTAATTGATGTCTCACATATGAATCCTTGAAAATTTCTTGACTTCAGTTACAAAGTCTCTGCAAGTCTATCGAATTAGGGTTAACACGTAACGTAAACTTTACACAAACACATAGCGTAAAGAATATTTTAGTCGGATTCGTAATTTTGATATTGCTCCGATATTTCTTTCAACATTTATGGAAAAATGAGTCTCCATAATGTTTTAAAGACAATAAACATTAGGTTAAAACCACTTTGCAATACTGCTGAGTGTAAGCAAGCGCGCCCAATTGACGTATATATTTCATTCCCTGTAAATTTTTATATCTCAGGAAAAATTTCGATTTTTGCAATGCTCTAGAACAAAGGCTAACATGCAGTGTAAAATTACTCGGATATTATGATCAACATTCATGAAAAAATTATGTCTCTACAATGGTCTGAGGACATATAAACAATGAATGCAAACTACTTTACATCACTGTTGGATGTAAACAAACGCGCCTAACGTGACGTCTCACATTTGATCCTTTGAAAACTTCTAGGCTCCAAGAAAAAATTAGGTTTCAGGAATGCTCAAAAACGAAGATAAATATATATGTAGTGTAAACTTCATGTAAACACCTAGTGTAAAGAAGATTTTAGTCAGATTCGTAATTTTGATATTGTTCCGATATTACGATTAATATTTATGAAAAAATTAAGTCTACATAATGTTCTATGGGCAAACTAACAATTGGTGTAAACTACTTTACAACACCGTAGAGTGTAAACATATGCGCCAGACTGGCATATCAAATTAGATTCCTGGTCCATTTACTAGACTTGATAAACGTGTCCCTGACTCGTAACCGGAGAAGCAGGCAGAAAAAAACAAGACAGAAACGCATTTAAAACTCCAAATTTTTGACTTTACACTCGCTAAATAATAATGTATAGACAATTTGCTTTGACATGCACCCGATATAAAGCACTTTATTTTTATTCTATTAGACTTATCCCGACTTCTGGACGGAGAAAGTGGCGAACAAAACGCAACAAAAACGTATTTTCCACCATTTAGAACACTGTAAACTTTAAAATTCCGTACCGAACTCCCCATTGAGTTTAAAGAAATTCGGTTTGGTACAATTTGTAGCTTTTAAATCGTAGTTCGTTCCTGTGTGCCAAAATTCTGTTGCAAAAATTATTTGGCATGATTTATCAATCAAACTTCGGAAAAAACGTGTTTTTTAGCCCATTTTTCACCTCTGATTTCGAACTTTACACCCCCATAAATAACTCAATATTGCGTTTTTTTAAATGCGGTTTGCTGCGATGTTTAGCCCCTGTGAGGCACTTTATTAATGCTGTCTTCGATTTGCATCTGACTCATAAGCGGAAAAATTTGGCAGAGAAATCTAAGTTAAAATCCATTTTTTTACACCATCCACTAGAGTGTAAACTTTAAACCCCAGGATCTAACTCACCATATAGCATAGAAGACTTTGCTTATATGCAGAATGTAGCCCTTGATCCGCTCTACATTTCTGTCAGAAAACATTTTCAAAAACCTCATAACCGGAGTTAGTATCGGACATAGGAAAGGTTGAAAACTCGACCAAAAAGTGCTTTTTCACCCCCAGATTTTCGCACTCTTAACACTGCCGTTCAATAAATAATGCGAATTTCAAAAACAAAAAAAGTGTCATCTGTAGAATTCATCCCTCTATTATCCTATTCAGTTCAATCCTTCGAGTCATCAATGCTCAGTTGTCCACATGCCGCCCATAAAAAGGTCCCAAAATTTGTCCTATGTTATAACGTTACACAAAAACTTTACACCTTCTTTACACAGTCAATTTTTGAGTTTCAAGAAAAACAAAAAACACGGGCAGCGAATTTTTTTATTATCTTTCTTTTAAAAAACCGCACCTTCCAGAAGTGTCCGTTATAGCTGTAGGGGGTGCCCAGGTGTTAGGGGTACTCAAGTATATTATAGGTACGCGCTAACGCGCTACCTATGATATATATATATATATATATATATATATATATATATATATATATATATATATATATATATATATATATATATATATACAGGCCCGTATCCAGGATTTTTATTTCGGGGGGGGGCCGAAAATTTTCGAGACCAGATATCTCGAGAACCATTAGGAGATAGGCGAAAATAAAGACAGTTTTGAGCGTATCTCAAGGCGAGCTCTATACAACGGTGAAGAAAAAATTTCAACAAAAAAATTAAAAAAATTTTCACTTTATTTCATTTTGATATACAGCAAATTTATCATTTAAGCTGATTTCTCATCACCTAATCGGCGAATTATTTCTTATCTCTTGCCTTTGTACTTAATCATTGTGCTTTACAGAGAGAAAAACAATACGGATAATTAATAATTCGGCGCGAAGCCCGAAAAATATTGACATGCTCTGCATATCAACCTCAAATTTGAGCGGTTTTGAGCGGACTAGAAGACAAAAAGACATGTATAAACAATGAGATACTGGCGCGACAGCTCGGAAAAATTTATGTTTCCCATGTCATAACTCAAATTTGAGCTGTTTTGAGTGAGCTAGAAGGCAATAACTATAACTAAACAATGAATCCGGCGCACAGCGCTAGAAAAAAATTGACATGCTTTCTATATCTAACTCTAATTTGAGCGATTTTTAGCGGATTCAGAAGACAAAACTATACGTAAACAATAAATCCGGCGCGAAGCGCTGGAAAATTTTGAGTTTACTAGCTCAAAAGTATGCTAAAAACCTGTTTTGGCTAAGTTTCAGACCAACTTCGCCAATTTTTCATTTTCCCTTTGGGGGACCCTTGGGAAAAACAAAAATTTTTTCCCATTTCGGGGGGGGGGGCAGGCTCCCCGCCTTGGATACGGGCCTGTATATATATATATATATATATATATATATATATATATATATATATATATATATATATATATACATATATATATATATATATATATATATATATATATATATATATATATATATATATATATATATATATATATATATATATATATATATATATTTCAGGCCTGGCAGGGGCGGGGGCCAACCGTCCCCCCGAGAATGGGCCAAAAAATTTTGTTTTGTTACCAAGGGTCCCCTAAAGGGACAAACTGCAAAATTAGCGAAGTGATCTGAAAACGCCACGTTCAAAAATATATATATATATATATATATATATATATATATACAGGCCCGTATCAGGGGGGCGGGGGGGCCTGCCCCCCCCGAAATGGGAAAAATTTTTTGTTTTTCTAAGGGTTCCCCAAAGGAAAAATGAAAAATTGGCGAAGTTGGTCTGAAGCACCGCCAAAACAGGTTTTTAGCATACTTTTGAGCTAAAACTCCAAAATTTTCCGGCGCTATCGCGGATTTATTGTTTATGTAAAGTTTTGTCTTCCAAACTTCGCTGAAAATCGCTCAAATTTGAGTTGGAACATAGAAGTATGTCAATTTTGTTCTAGCGCTTATGCGCGGGATTCATTGTTTAGCTATAGTTTTTGCCTTCTAGCTCACTCAAGCAACTCAAATTTGAGGTATGACATGGAAAACATGAAAATTTTCCGCGCTTCGCGCCGTATTTGTGCTTTATATAGGTTTTTTGTCGTTCGATCCGCTCAAAACCGCTCAAATTTAAGCTGACATGCAGAATATGTCAATTTTTTCGGCGCTTGGCTCCGAATTATTCGTTATCCGTATTGTTTTTCTCTGTAAAGCACTAATGATGAAGTTATAAAGGCAAGGAGATAGAGAAATAATTCGCCGATTAAGTGATGAGAAATCAGCTTAAATGATAAATTTGTTGTATATCAATATGAAATAGAGTAAAAATTTTTAAATTTTTTGTTGAAATTTTCTCTAACCGTAAATCGTATGAAGCTCAGCCGTGATCCAAGGCTGCTAATGTGAGCTCGTCTCTATCTCCGGGCTCATTCGAGTGGTTCTCGAGATATCTGGCCTCAAGCCATTTTCGGCCCCCCCCCCCCGAAATAAGATTCTGGATACGGGCTCTGTGAAATGTATATATATATATATATATATATATATATATATATATATATATATATATATATATATATATATATATATATATATATATATATATATATATATATATATATATATATATATATATATATATATATATATATATATATATATTAGAGCTGTGCCGGGGCGCAGGCTCCCGGCCCCGGCCCCCGAGCGCGGGGCTCGGCGCCCGGCCCCGGCGCCGGGGCCTATGCCCGCCCCCGGCGCAGGGCCGGGGCCAGGCTGGCCGCGCAGCACCGGGGCCGGGGCCAATGTTAGATGCCAGATGGTATAATGTAGAAAATTGATAATGTTTTGGGCAGATTTACCTTCAAACTCAATTTCAAGCAAACCACAGATCTTGCTAATTCAAATCTTTATTTCACTATGTCAGATTGGTGAAAATTTCTAGTTAATAATCAAAATTGACATATTTTAGATTGCAATTCATATAGACGAGCATTTCCAGCTTGCTTGGAAGCAGACAGCTACGTCTATCAGAACAAATAGAATAATAAGCCTAAAAAAGTGCAAAGTAAAGCACATTGAGAAACGCATCCAAGTCAGAGGAGTTAAATCCATACATGGGCAGCTCAAAAATTCTAGGGGGTTCAAAATTTTTTTCAAAGTCAAAAAGTGCCTGATAATATATGGTAGAGCGAAAAAAACACCGTTTTCTCGCGTTTCTCAATGAGAGCTATCCATTAGCATCAAAAAAACCTGCAGAAAAACAGAAAAAAATTCTGAAAATCAATTTCTGGGGGGGGGGGTCTAGCGGATTCTTTGGGGGGGAGAAAGTGAATTCTGGGGGTTTTAAGATCCCCCGATGCCCATGTTCTGTTATATCTTGTAATCCCAACAAATATTAACGCTTGACGTGCATATCTACAAGCAAGAATATATGCATAGGTACATATAAGGGGTAGGGCAGGGTCGTACTATAAGCATGGTAAAGCACGCTGTTGTTGGCCCCGGCAGGCCCCGGCCCCGGCCCCGGCCCCCGGCCCCCTGGCAAAAAAGGCGGCCCCGGCACAAGCTCTAATATATATATATATATATATATATATATATATATATATATATATATATATATATATATATATATATATATATATATATATATATATATATATATATATATATATATATATATATATATATATATATATGTAAAGACATGCAGGAATGGGTAATCACGAATTCCAGCGCTTTTACTATTTTCGTTTCCCAAAATCCTTGTACATGTTATGCATGAAAATGGCCTATAAAAGCCGTTGTACGCCTGGAAAAATCATAGCTGAATACAAAAAATACGGAAAAAAGATAATGCTTATCGGTTAAAATGGTCGTCTAATTTATTTTTCAATATGGGAAATTCTGACAAACATTCTTCCTAGCTGTGATACGCAGCTGAATTTCACTGCAAACGCTGTATTTAGATTCTGTTTTATATTGTGTAGAATCTTGCTGGATATTTCTCCGAAGAATTTTAAAGTTTGACGATTCGAATCAATTCATCTAGCGATCATCCATATGAATTTCCAACGAGAACAGGATTTTTATTCCGGTAAAGGGTAATTGATTTATGTTTTACAAATCACTTTTATTTAGAATAGAAGAACCTATCTTTTTTGTATGAAATTCAAAATTTAAATGGACCCTCGTGTTTCCAATTCAATCATTTAATATGTGCAATACAAGAAAATCCTGATGCCTATTATGAGTTTTCCAATTTAAATTAAGTTACTGAGATGTTATTTCAGAGGCATTCTTTTTCAGAATGAAACAGTGAATGCGGGATGTAAACCGATCTTTCATGTATCGCTTGCTTTCAAAATTTAAAGCGTCATATCGATAACGGATTGATTGCCTCTTGAAAAGCGATGTTAGTGGGATCCTAAAATCCAAAAGAATGCATATATGTCATAGATGCACAAGGTCAGTTTGGCCAGGGAGGGGTAAAATCGAGATTGAGGTCAGAGGAGGGGTAAAATCCAGGAGTTTTACAATAGTAATTAAGTTTCGGGCTTTTTTTACCTTTGAAATTGCTTTTATTGTAAATACACTACTCTTGGCTCGAATAGCTCAACTGTACCTAACTTTTGGACCCTTCAGCGGGGTTACCCCCTCTCAACCCTCTCTATGTGCATTTATAATTCATGTGGTAAGTTATTTACAGTCCGATAGTTATGTACGCTCAACATGTTTATTGATTGAATCGCGTTGAAAATCAATTTCTTTATTTGCAATACTTTTATCTGTTTTTGAAGATGCTCCTCATCACGATTATGTGGGACATGAGACAAGTCAGTCCATATCCATGCAAGGCTACGAGCATATGGAACAGCGTTATATACCCGATGAAGTTTGCGAATATTTGCGTTATTTTAAAAAGTGCATTAGAGATCAGAATGTTCCGGAAATATTGAATCTATATGATTTTGGGTAAGTTTTCTATTTTTAAAGTGGATTCAGATTGTCAGACCGAAGGACTGTTGAAGTCCGCACTTTACCCATGTTTATAACGCTTCGAAATTCTATTTGAGGAAGGGTAGCTGATCATTTTGGGCAGGTTAGGTAATCGACCAATCCATTTTGGTAAAATAGAGTAAAAAAAGCATACAAGAGCATGGGGGTAAGAGCGGGTATTACTTCCCCTTGAGCTCTGAAAAACTGATAGCTATTTTTGGTTTTCACCCTCTGAAAGTTTGACCTGACGCACGTATGAAAAAAGCCTAAAAAGAGCTTTAAAATGCTCAAAATAGAACAATCTATTTTGAGGATTAGACGAAAGATGACTTTCGTCAGTGGTCTCCGCCATTAACTTTGCTGGTTTTCTCTACTCTGTTGACACACAACTCTTACTCTACGCCTGATTGTGCACAAAGTGAAAAAAGGTGGGCAAGATGTCAGACCTTCGTTGAGCGAAGTGTTTTTGACAAAGAATAGAAATAGCCTGTTTTGATTGAAAAAGCACTTTATGCGAAGAGTAGTACAAATTTTAAGTAAAATTTGTTTGTATCTCGACTGTTTTAAAATGTGTAGATTTTTTTGCGGTCGCCCTAATAATTCGCAAACTAGTATCTTCGGAGTAATATCACTGGAAATATGTCTTGTGCTCGTCAAGCTCTTTAACGATTATAAGTGGAAAGATATGACTTCTTGAAGTTTAATTATTTAATAGGGACAATTTGTTTCTTAAATAGGTACGTTATCATGCCAGCACAGACGGAACGAGAGTCAATTTTTGAGGTTTTTATGATTCCGTTTTTTTCGGATAAAACGCCCATTTACTTCAAGGCATTTTCGTTGCTCATTTTTCATGCTTTCGCATTCAATTGTTTATATTGTTTTTCCCCCTTTTTCTCTGGCAATTATGATAAAAATTCAAGTTGCTCCCTTTGGGTAAAAGACCTATAATACACCGTAATTCAAGGCATTCAGCAGGAGTAGATCAGGCTGGTTTATGCTTATTTTTATACAGGATAACGGATATTGTTAAAGTGAACAAGAAATAAAGTAGGATAGGACGAAAATAAATTTTGTCAACTGTTGAGAGGCTTTAGCTTGTAGGTACTTATACAATAATCTCGTAATCGCCAGACTCGATGTCCAATATCGCCCCTGCTTCGTCGGTCAAATAATAACAAGATAAAAAATAATTTGCGTTAGCGTGTTTTCGATTTTGGTCTGTTTTTTTATCTTAATTTTGCCATTTTTTCCTAAAAAAAACTTTCCTCTGTCCTTCTGATAGTTTAGTCTGAACCCACGTATGTGCCTGTCTGGTATAGAACCTCGAGAGGCAAAAAAGGAAAATTGGTAGAGAAAATATCGCAAAATAAAGACGGAAATAGGTAAAAATCGTATTTTTTCTGCAAAAGTGCTTGAAATTTATCAGAAAGTGTGAATTAAGTTTGCCTATATATTTTTTACGCTTCAAGTATTTTACCATTTATACTAATATTTTAGGTCATTTCTGCGCTATAAAGTTCTCCGGATAATCATCAGATTCGGCCCGACTTGTAGTTAGCGACCCCTAACTAGCCATGCGGTGCATTTATTTCTAGACAAAATCTATTATTTCGACTATTTTGAATAAAATGGAGAGAATTGACTACTGAGCTAGTAGCGAGCGGCGTGGTATGATTGTGAAAGGATAATATTTTAAAAATAAAAAATAAAAAATCCTTTGTAATAAAAAATAGAATAAACGTAAAATTTTAGAATAGATTTTTTAAAAACTAAAAATAAAATAAATCGTCTAAAACCTAACAATCTGCTTGCCCGTAATACGTCTCTCCTATAATACTAAGGACCGTGATTCTTTATATTTTACATTTGTTTTTACCAGATTTTCCGATCTGACAGAACGTTATTATCGCGAGAAATTTTGGCCTGACGACGATCGGGTTCGAGTTGTGGTTGAAGATAGCTTTGGTACGCGTTCTTATCATTTGTATTTATGTAGATGTTCAAATTTTTTCCGTAATATCTACTCGATTGATCCTTATGTTTTTCGAAGTGACTTTTCTTACTTCACCTTGGTAATAAGGCAAAGGCTTTTATGTCCTCTTTGGGTCGATATGTGTATATAATAGTGATCGACCGGGGCGACTTTTTGGCCGGGGCCGGGGCGGTACCGGGGTCAGACAAGGAAAATATTATTGCATGACACATACTTGGGGTGGGTATAGGAAAATAAATAATGAGCGACTGCTCAATTCAGTTGTAAATGGCAAGCGCAAAGTTAGGTGCGCCTTTTCATATCAAGTTTTATTACTATTTATGTCACAAGAAACAAATTTAGTCCAGTGTTTCATTGTTTGAATCATCAATAAAGTCTATGTAACTGCTATTAGCACACTCTATATCATTTGGATCTTCGCTACTGCTACTGCTGCTGTAGTGATTGGATGCAATAGGTATTGGATGTAATAAATGAGACATCACACATTCCCATAAGGGGTGAGGGGTATTACCCCCTCAGGGTCCGAGACACAAGTCACTGTCAGACGATTTTTGGTGAAACCCTTTTGAATTTTTTGAACTTAATTTTTTAGTATGGCAAAAGTGTACCTAACTATTAGAATTTCACGAAGTGATACATTATTTTAGAATGTGAGCTAGAGTAAATAGATAAACTATCACTAAAAAACATGCATGCAATCGCTTAAAACTTTATGAGGGTCCCTCAGTATACATGTAATGGCTGGAAATCTAGGGTAGGGGTCCCTCGCCATTTTTAGAAGGAGGGGTTTAGCGACTAGATCAAAAATGGTGAAAACACATAAAAATAGCCAAAAAAGCGCAGTTTTCGCCAAAAAATGGGGGAGGGTGGTCAAATATTTTCTGACTTTCAAGGAAGTTTGGGGCTCTCAAAGCGTGGATAAGGATGGCCAAAACCCCTGTCACATGTATATTTCTCGGCCATTTTCAGAGGAAGGGGTTAAGCGGCTCCATTTTTGCAGCCGCTTACCCCCTTAAAATCTTTAAAACGGTAGAATTTGCAATAAGGAATTCTACACCTTTTTTACAGTTTTTGTTCTTCAAAAATCTTTGTACATGTACAAAGACGGTCCTGAAACGTCTTTGTACATCAGCAAAAATCTTCGCCGAATACAAAAAGACCGTGCTTCTAAATGTGATAATTCGGCCTGAATTTAGTTGATAATATTAGTTCGGCGCGAAGTGCCGAAATTTTTATGAGCTTTTGATGGAATTCACACATAAAACTCGACTGAGAAAGCTAAAACAACTTGTACTACAAAATCAGAAATATATACAAAAATTGTAATATGCGAATTAAATCTTGTAATAAGCAACACTGCGCTTAGAATGGAAAAATGGAAAAGTGTCAAATATTGAGAAACCCAAAAATTAGCCAAACACACTACTAAAGGTCGAAAAACTATGTTCTACCACACTGAAATCGTTACTGTACCATATTAAAGTATACAAAAATTTGCATGTAAAAACAGTGTGTTTTTTGTATTCGCCAAAGATTTTTCCCGATGTACAAAGACTTTTCAGGACTATCTTTGTACATGTTTACAAAGATTTTTGGGAAGATAAAAACTGTAAAAAGGTGTAAAATTCCAAAAAATTTTCGGCGCTTCGCTCCGATATGAAAAATTGTCTGTCCTATATATCTTTAAAATGGCAAAATTTATATTTAGAATGGAAAAATGTCGAATTTTCAGGCGCTTCGCGCCGTTTTGAGACAATTTTAGTAATTTTTGGCGTTGGAAACCCAGAAATTAGCTAGAATACCAATCAAAAGTCAAAAGACCATGTTTTACCATACTAAAATCGCTACTGTACCATATTATAGTAACCGAGAATTTGTGTGTACAAAATGCACAAAGACTTTTGGGTACAATCTTTGTTTATGTATATAAATATACAAAGGTACATTGTACAAAAAAACACTGTCACATACTGATAGTATTCGAAAATGTGTATGTTTAAAGATATATTTATATAATATAGCTACAAAAATTTGTTAGCTCATACAAAGACCTTTTCGGAGATCTTTGTACAAGCACATGAAGCTCGTAAAACAAAATAGAGTCGGCTAATAATAGTCTACCACTTAATTTTCTGGTCCTCCAATTTGGGATTTCACCCCTCCCTCAACTCTGGACCTTAGGAAACTATTTGAGACATATTTAGTTTTTCGGATCGAACGCAATTCTGCAGCGTAGTTTACATTCGGCTATAATTAACCTACGTCCTAATAACTATTACACAAGAAACGCGTTTTAAAGCACGCGGTTCCCATTCAATTAAATATAAAAGTGTTTTTTGTAAAAATAGTTTGTTGAAAACGTACAATTTCCAACTAGAAATAGAACTTATTTGTCATCTCTAAATCTTTTAGCCATAGCTATGAATGAATGAGTTTAAAGTAGCATTTAGTTTAAGTAAGTTAAGTTGAGGAATCGAAAACATGCAGATTTTCCTGAACATTTATTCAGTAAAAGCTCATTTATACACAGTAGCAAAGTTATAACAAGGACTAAGTAAGTATACATATGGTCTAATCAGTACAGTTCTCGAAAATTAACACTTGCTCATTGATAAATAAGTGCTAGTATCACAGCCTGTACAAAATACGAATTACACTGAATTTTCCCCGGCCCCGGCCATTTTTGACCTTGTCCCGGCCGGGGCCGGGGATGCTGAAAAATGGCCGGGGATTACCGGGGACGGGGCCGGGGCTCCGGTCGATCACTAGTATATAATATTTCAGCTTGAACGCATTAATGCGTTTTGCATCAAGTATGGCTGTTTTTTGATTAGTTCTGTCTAATGCACATAACATAACGTGCTAGCAAAAGTTTGTCGTATTTCTAGTTCTTGTTCGATTATCTAAGTCGACTTTCTAATGCAATGATGTGCATTATGCTCGAAAAACCTCAAGAAATCTGTGCCCTCTTACAGTCAATGGACGCTTACGGTCATACAAGTAAGGCTCGAAATTTTAGGTGAGGGTCTCCGGTCATTTGGAAAAGGAGGGGGTAAATGACCTGCGGTTTTTGGCCAAAAACGGTCAAAAATCACCTAAAAAATGGCTAGAAAATTCAATTTTTTTTTCGAAAATTGGGGGAGGGGTCAAAAATTTTCTGGCTTTGCGGGATGGGGGCGGCCGAATTTTGGCGGGGACCCCCCAATCCTCTGTTACATGTATGATTACGACGGTCAAATAAGAATTCGAAAAAATTATTAAAAAGAATAATTTAACCAATTTGTATTTCGTCAAATTTCTACTCTTATTTCTAGACAGTGATGGTACAGATTTTTTATTTCTTGAAATGATGTGCATGTACGTAGAACGCTATGGAAAATGCAGAAAAATGCAATTTGGCTAAAACAGCAACAATAAGTCTCAAAATATGTATAGGACAGCATCTTAAGTATGTATCAGGCATCAAGGGAATACATTTCTGTCATGTTTACTCATTAAATGCCTGGAATAAAGTTGAAATACTCTAAAAAGAAAATTTTTCGGTGAAATCTTGTATTTTTATCGACAAAAGTGACGAGATGAGTCAAAAGAGGCTAAAAGCACTATAAAATGCAGTCTTACCTATTAAATAATTTGATATATGCTATTTGGATCATTTTCGCATTGACTTGCGAAAAGGCTCTAACCCTTAATTTACTGTTCCCGAATTTGGGGAGTTTGCCCCTCCCTGACCTTTGAACCTCGGGAAACATGGTATCATGCGTAGTTTTTGTTGCAGATTCAGAATTGTTCCTCATATTATACAAAGAACTATACTATCGTTACTTGTATGGCAAAATTCAACGCGGTCCTTCGCTTGAACATCGCTGGCGTTCATTTCATAATTATCAGGCTTTATTTTCGTACATTCTTACTCCCGACGAACCGGTTAAGCTTAATTTGCCAAACCAATGGTTGTGGGACATAGTTGACGAATTTGTCTATCAGGTACAGATCATTGATGAAGAAGCTTTATATTTAATTTTGCAAATCCAAGATTTTTTTCGAATAGATAATTCCAGCTTTCGTTAGAAGTCTCGACTTTTTGCTTATTAGTCAAGCGTGTTTCTAATTTTTCTTAGAAATACTTAAATATTGACTTTCGCTGTTTAGTTGGTCATTTTAATAATATACATATGCCACACATTCCCATAGGGGGTGAGGGGGTATTCCCCCACCTCAGGGTCCGAGACTGGAATCACTGTCGGACGATTTTGAGCCTTCAAACAGTTTCTGCATGATTTTTAGGTACAAAAGCAGCGAATATATTAAAATTGTTTAATACATTTCTGTTTTGTTTACCCATAAAATACCCAGAATGAACTTAAAATGATCTAAAAAGTCCAAATTTTCGATGAGTTCTTATATTTTTTACTTACAAGAGTGACGAAACTAGTCAGAATGTGACAGAAAGTAGTTAAAAATGTAGTTTTCCACATTAAAACATGCTATATAGGGTGTTTTAGCCATTTTTCAAATTTGACCTGCAAAAAATGCTAGACTCTAAATTTAATGGTTCTAAATTTTGGGATTCCACCCCCCTTGAACTTTCGACCATGCGAAACTATTACATATACATACATATATAGATTAAAAGCAAGAAAGTTTATTACCTCTTCCCCTGCAAAAATAGCGTCCATCCTACAAGATCCTGAACTGATTTGATATGAATGTTTGACCGTTATAAACCGGAAATTTAGCCGATGTCCAATCCATCTTCAAACACTGTTTAACACTCATGTTAAATAAAAATCTTTGAAAACAAAAACATTCTCCGAACTATAATAAGAAAATCATAAAGGCACCTATACGATTTTTGAACATGGTTGCGAAACCTAAGTTATCATTACGTACACATTCAAACCCGTCGTTTTTTAGCCCAAAAAAGTCACTTTCTATAAATGTTTTGGACCTGACCCTTCAAAATTCCCTTGCTGTACTTTTTCATTTTATATTTAACGATAATTATTTTTATGCGTTGGTTTTTCAATCTCTAAAATGCTAAAAAAGGAAATCGTTATATGTATGAGTATTCTGCTTTCAAACAATGGTGACGGTACGTCAGCGATACGTTTGTTAACATTAGCGACAACTACATAAATCTGTTAAATGAAATATATTTAAAACAGTAAAATAGCGAACCTAGACCCATTCAGAGCTGACCACTCATTTACCCGTCCTCCTAACAGCTGATTTGTTTGTAGGGCTTTTTTTATTCTGTACGACCCTTATTTGCATAGTTGCAAAGGAATATTAACTCGGCATGCATAGGTACACAATTCTTTGTATTCTATACATAAAAGTTGGGTACTTTTTCCCAAAATTTGCATTTGCACCAGTTAGAACAGAAATATTTGTTTTCACAAAGGTCTTTTATTTGCATGATGCAAAATTAAAAAGCCCGTACATAGATGGCTTTTGGATACTGAACTATTTTCGTTGTTTCTTTTTGCTTTAACCAGAAATGGAAAGTTTGTCACTTAGGAATGGCCAACTAATGTACCCTATTACGAGCTATTGCTTTTATGAAAAATAAGGAAAAGCGAAGAATCAAGCGATTTTCAGACTTTAATTACTTAGTCCCATTCTCCTAACTGATGTGCTAGTTGACCAGGTCAAAAAAAGCAAGTATGATTCTGGCTTTTGGAAATAACAATTTACAGTATGTGTCCGGTAAAATGTACGATTTCGTACTTACTGCAACCTCGAGGAGAATCGTATTTATTTTTCTTTGTATTTTTATTACTTTAATTAATTTTAGTTTCAATCCTTCTGTCAATTCAAATCGACTGTCAGCAAGAGGTCAAAGGAAGAAGTTGAAGATCTGAAGCAGATGGAAGATCAAGTAGAGAACATATTTTATTTCGTGCATATTTTAGACTTCCGTGTCTACCACGACCTGTACGTATACAAAAATGATTTTTCTCCCGATTCTTGCTCTTCGTCTTTCGTACCTAAAATTTCAATATATGTACATTGGCCTAATATCAAGAGAAAAGAGCCATGCAAATGTTGATGTGCAAATGCAATACACCTATTTTCACACGTGCGCCATTTCTTTGCTTATTAACTTATAAAATACGTACATTTATCAGAATTTCAGCAATTATTCGTACAAATTAAGGCATAGAGCCTCGAGATTTTGAATATTTTATCCTTTCAAAAGTCTTTGAAGAGTTGAAATTGTATTTTAAACACGAATTTATTCCAATTTTTACGTTCTTGAAATTTTTCATTTGCGATGAGCGAAAAAACAGTGCTAACATAATGTCATCCTATTTATTACAAAAATCTGATTTTCATTCGAATTCTCATGCAGATGATATGACAATTTCATTAAGCCATTTATACACAAGGTCTGGGTCGGCAGGGGATGGGCTAATTAGTGTTGACGATTTTTTTTCTAGATAGATGACGAAAATAATCAAAATAGTTTATATTAAACGGTTTTGTATGGTGAACGTTTTTTTAAAAGTATTTTTAGTCCAGTTTGAGTGCATTATTTAGCTTTTAACACTAAAAGTCATCTAAATAGATCAAATTATCTTGAAATTTAGATGTTTTAGATCACTTAGACGCGATTTTGGGCGCTTTTTGAGTAAACAGCATAATAAATTATTAAAAAATTTTGACATGATTACTACTCTTGTTCTAAAAATGATGCAGAAAATGTTCCGTTAGCTCAAAATCGCCAGTCAGTAAGTCTTCAGTGGGGGTAATAACCATACGTGTTCTTCGGGGGAGTTGACCCCGGAATGGCTATTGACCCTCGCAAAATAGCTGCGACCTCCCAGAATCGTCGATTTATCGTAACATTTGTAAAAAGCACTGTTTTTTATTTTTGTACGAGACAAAGATTTTGCGGCTCGTACAAAGATCTTTGGAGCTATCTTCGTATATCTTTGTATACAAAGCATGGACAGTTTTTGGCCGATTTTCGATTGTACAAAAATCAATCGAAGTTTTTGTAAAAAAAAAACAGTGGTAAAATGGTGCCCTTTCAAGCGTTTTCAGCCCGTTTTCGGCTCGAAAGCCTCAAATTTTCGACGCTTCGCGCCGTATACACTTTTTTGGTTATATTTTGTTGAACGATCATTGTATGAAACGTCTAAAAACAGTGTTTCTGACGCGTACCCGTCGTTTTTAGCCCAAAACAGGCACTTTTTGGAAATTACAAAAGTCCCTTCTTCATATGATTTTTCATCGTTAGTTGTATATGGAGCTTGAGAAGTTACATATAGGAGACTGCTAATGTTGTGCTACCAAACGTGAAAAATTGCCGTACATTTTGTTGCATTTTGATTTGCAAAATGTATGATCCACACGAGTTTAAACGGCTCCTGTGGCCATGTTATTTGGTACAGAAATGCACTAAAAGGGTTGAGTCGTATGTATGTAACCTAATGGAGTACCTACTAAAAATCCAGCTCTTTGTATCCTGAATTCAATCGATAGGTGGGAAACAAAAAACGCAGCATTCTTGAATTAAATCAGCACAGATAGTATTTTATCTGTTTCGCCGAACAGCATTATTAGGAATGGTGCAGCCTAGAGTTTGCGCTTTGATTAGCTTATAAATTTGCCTTAGCAGCGCAAAACTGAGTAAGACAAGGGCTTTATCATACGTACGTGTAAGAAAGATCCCTACAGATCAAAAATTGATTTAGCTCCGTTCCCTATGACTTTGAGCAATTTCACACAAAAACTTTGAGCCGTTACTCTCATGAAGATTTTTTACCCGACGAGACCCGTAGAAGGCGAAGAAAGAAAATGTTGTCAGGGAAAATAAGGCAAATTAAGGCTAAAATTAGAAAAAATCAAAACTGTTTTTAGTGACCTTCTGACTGGCCATGCTTTGCAGTGCGCTCTTTTGTTTTCATCTCAGAAGTTTAATGTGCCCCTGATTTTTTCAAAGCAAAATAAAAAAATCCGTTTTTGATTTAAAATACGAAAAAGTCTGATCTTATTAAAAATTGACATAATGACGAAAAATGTAGCAAAGGGTTCTCGTACGAAATTGCAGGACGCCATACCTTGGCAATGGCTGACGGTTCGCCCCGTCCAACTTCCAGCCAAAAGGGTGGGTGGATCCCTAGACCCAGAAAAAGGTGGGTCTGTCCCTGAAAAAAGGTGGGTCCATGCCTGAAAAAGGTGGGTCGTTCAGCTTAATCAGTGGGTCAGTCATTGAAAAAATGTGGGTCCATCCATGAAAAAGGTGTCGAACAGTGTAATAAGATGGTTCCTGTGCATGTTTTGTAAAGTGATCATGATATACTGTATCTAGAATTTCCTTAAATTATCTCTAAAAATTTTCTCACTGTACAAAACATATCCCCGTCCAAGTTACCCCTTTGCCCCGTCCAACTTTTGGTTCGGCCCGTCCTGGTGAGTGGTGATGGGCCAATATGGGGCATTGCCCAGGTGTGCAGGACGCCCGAAATAAATAAGCTTTTGTCATCTTAAACATAAATGCATGTTTGAACTGCATTTTATGCTATAGTATATATTAAGGATGCAACGGGTACCCGAACCCGAACCCGAGTACTCGGGTACCCGAACAAAATTCAGGACCCGAACCCGAACCCGAATAAAGTGAACTTGACTACCCGAACTCGAACCCGAACCCGAATAAAATTATTATAACTACCCGAACCCAAACCCGAATCCGAATGTTTATGGATTTTATTCGGGTATTTTTAAGCTCTAAAATCCCACAATTGTATGTCAAAGATTCTAAAATTTTCAGCTTTTTGCGCCGTTTTCAGTTTCCTCGACCCTAAAACGCTGAATTTAATGCAGTTATCAAGTGCACATTAATGGCTGTGTAATTAAGTGGTTTATTTCAATCGATTCACGTGAATTTTTAATCTTTTTATTTCACAAAACGACTGCCAAATGGTATCGTATAAAATGCTAAACACTGCTTCTTTGGTCGTAATTAAACTTGGTTTCTATCAAATTAAACTTCACGAATAACAGTTTTTCGCCAGCACACATTCCCATAGGGGGTTGAGGGGGGTATTACCCCCTTATGGTCCAAGATCCAAGTCACTAACAGACTATATTTGGTGAAAACCTTATGAATTTGTTGAGCTTAGTTTCTACTATGGAAAAAGTGCACTTAATTATTAGAATTTCATGAAGTGATACAGTATTTTGGAATGAAAGCAATAGTAAATAGACAAACTATTTCTATAAAACATGCATGTAACAGCTCAAAATTTCGGAAGAGGATGTCCTCGGCATACATGTAACGGCTGCAAATTTCGGGTGGGGTCCCTAGCCATTTTTAGAAGAAGAGGGGAGGTTTGCGACTCCAATTTCAGGCCAAAAATGGCAAAAACACCTAAGAATAGCCAAAAAACGCAAGTTTTCGCCAAAAAAATGGTGGAGGAAGGTCAAAAATGTTCTGACTTTGAAGTTGTTGCGGGGCCTAAAAGCGTTGGTGGTTGGTGGGGAATCATCCACACAACCTGTTACGTTTATGTTTCTCAGTCATTTTTAGGGGGGGGGGTAAGCGGCTCCGATTTTTGGCCAAAAGTGGCAGAAACATCTAAAAATAGCCAAAAAGCGCAAGTTTTCGCCAAAAATGGGGGAGGGTGGGTCAAAATTTTCTGACGTTGAAGGGCTGTAGGGAGTACGTCCAACTTAGGGTAGAGAATTTCCCCAAAGCACCCTGTTACACGTCTGGTTTTCGGCCATTTTAGGGGAGGAGGGTAAATGACAAATTTTTGGCCGCAAATCGCAAAAAAGGCACCTAAAAATGCCCAAAAATTTGCGGGTTTTCGTTAAAAATCGATTTCGGCTCGTGCATTTATTTTTTGGAACCTTCTTTATACAATTTTGAAATACTTTCTGGGGCAAAGTGATAGTAATTTTGACCTTTTTTCTGTAATTTTAAGAAATTTCAAAAATTTCGGCCGCTTCGCGCAAAATATCACTAATATACTGTATTTAGCTTCGAAGGGCATTAAATACTCCAAAATCAATCTTTGTATAATATAGGCATCTTTATGCAGATTCAAATATCTTTTGTATCTATTTCTACTGTTTTTAAAAATTTCATGCAAAAATAAGTACTGTTTAATATTTTTGCACATTTTTCCCTTCAATGATAAAATTGACTAATTTATCTCGATGTTACGTTGGATTTATAAGCGCAGTCGTGCTTATTACAAGATTTGATTGACATTATAATTTCTTTAATATTTATGATTTTGCAGTACAAGTTGTTTTAGCTTTTCCAGTCGAGTTTTATGTGTGAATTCCATCAAAAGCTCATAAAAATATCGGCGCTTCGCGCCGAACTAATATTATCAAGTAAATTCAGGCCAAATTGTCATATTTAGGACTGCATGTGGGTCGCAGGTCACATATTGGTAGTATGTAAAAATTTGTATATTTAATAATATTTTTATATACTACATCTACAAAAATTTGTCCGTTCATTCAAAGACTTTTTCGGAGATCTTTATACATGCACAAAGAAGCTCGTACAAAAAAATCGTGTCGGCTAATAATAATAATACACCACTTAATTCACTAGTCCCCATTTAAGGATTTAACCCCTCCCTCAACTCTGGACCTTGGGAAACTATGTTCGGCAGTTTCTCCAAGCAAGCGATTTCGCGTGGGCTCATATATCAAAAGTAGTTGTTAATGTTATTTGTAGATGTATATCAGACACAACACACACAGCGCTACCTCTCATTTACATTAGCGGTCTTGCACACTGAGAGGAGGAAGGAAAATCACTGGATACTTGAGTGAAACATATTAAATAATTAGGCACGAGGCATCTAATAATTATAAAAATTGTAACATCTGGCTTACATACATGTACCTAAGAAATTTGCCATACACTGTATTCCTATATATGTACTTACTGAAATACCTGAACCCGAACCCGATCGGGTATTGATTTTGATACCCGAACCCGAACCCGAACCTGAATAAATTGAAGTGGACTACTCGAATCCGAACCCGAACCCGAATAAACTTTGATGAACTACCCGAACCCGAACCCGAATACACCAAAATTCACTACCCGTTGCATCCCTAGTATATATGCAGCTTATTTATTAAATTATACTCACTTTTATTTATTTTTGTAATCTTTATTTAACAAGTATGATATAGGTGTATTACTGAGTCGCAATACTTATAGTTATGGAATCTGTATCCAGTATTGAACATTTTGTTCCATCTGGTGGATAAATCGCAAATCAACGTCCATATGCAAGCCAATTATGATAATGGTAAGCGATGAGTTGCGGCAAATCGAACATTTCCGCTTCAATTTCAATTGATTTTATGAATCACTTGTCTAAAAAATGCTTCTAGATATAAGATTAATGATTTTTGTTAACGCTATTCGTACGTAATAAATTTTAGTACGCAAATGCTCTTCAGAAGTATATTTGTCTTATGAGTTAGGCTGCATTTATCGACTTATGTATCTCACATTTTTAACCTATATACTTATGGAGGTTTTACTTAATGTAAACTCAAATTTGCAATCCTTCAGCCAGCCGTGGAGGATTGAGGGAACCAGTTCCTCAAAAAATTCTGGAAGTACATGCGAACATACGTGTAACAGGGGAAAGTTGGTCTTCTCCCATTACCCAAAGATCAATATTTTTTGCCTTTTCATTTTTAGCTAAACTCCGTTTCAGATCATTGTTGCGTGTTTTTTTGCCATTTATGGCCAAAAACTAGGTCATTAACCCCTCTTTTCTATAAACAAGCGGCTACCCCTCTTCCAAAAATTTTGAGCTGTTGGATGTCTGCATACGATTGTTTTTTACAGGGATCATTTAAAGAAAACGATTTTAAACTCTTGAAGTGTATTTGAAAGACCACAAAACAGGCTTTTAGCGCATTTTTGGGATGATAAACCCTGAATTTTCCTGCGCTTCGCGCTGGATTTATTGTTTTCGTCGTGTCATTTTTTGTATTCTAAGCAAGAGCAGCCAAATTAAGTAAGGTTGTGATTGTTCCGAATTTTCCGGCGCTTCGCCGCGCCGCATAATTAATTTTTCATGTCGTGTTTTTTAGAGATGCGCCGGTGCCACTTTTTATGCCAGTGCCATCATAGTGCTATATTTTAGGTACAAAAATTTTTAATGGGTGACATTGGCTCTAATGTAGATTCACGTTATGATACATCCTATACTATTCTGCTTTGCCATGCTATATTTTCAATTATTGTTATTCTTCCACTGCAAATTTATGATTGTTTTTAATATGATTTGTAATTTATGATTTATAATCGACTTAATATGGAACTTGTGTGTATGTAAACATGTATAACATGGAAATTCTAAGCATTAGCCGGTCTAAAAAAATTTTACAAAGTGATTTTTTAGGCTTAAAACATGGCTATGCGTCGGAAACACATTTTTTGTGCTTTCGACTAAGATTCTTCTTTCTAGATGTAAAAACAAAAAAATTATTGAAAAATCAATTAAAGGACTATTCGGTCAAAGCGCCCTAAAATTGATAATTTGAACCAGATGAACAATAATTGCTTTTAAAACTGCTCATTTTCTAAGGGGGTTCGGAAAATCGACAATTGTGATTAGTAGCCTTTTTCGGAGGGGGGGGTCAACATTAGCAGCCGTAAATTTATTTTATAGCCTTACATGTGCTATTCTGATCTCTTTCAGATGTCCTATTTTACGTCAGTTGCAGAAAATAGCTTATAAAATAGAACCAAATAATAAAAAATAATATGACTCCTTTCTGCTATCCACACTACTCATCGCTATTTATTGGAGAGGGCTGTAGTGTTTGTCGTCGAGAATGAAAGAAATTGTGTTTTTTTTGTCTTTAAATTGTGTGTAAGAGTACCAACGTGGATACCATGGACTTATATTCCATTGAAATTTTTACATAAAGTCCGTTTGGGACAGAATTTAGTATTTAATTCAATGTAGGATTTCTGCTCCTCTTTATCAAAAAATATGTTCTAGGAGCTAGAAATTTTAATCGTGAATCCGGCTTGATCTTTTTTGGTTTGTCCTTCACAAAAGATTATCCAAGCTCTAAATTTTTTAGATTTCTATATTATTAGAAAAGGTGGATATTTTCCGATATTCCTCGTGGATTGAAGGGTTATATTCTGTATGAAAATTTTGGGTTGATAGTCGAGCAACTTTCGGCATTCTCTTGATTAATTCTTTGTCAAGTAATTCTTAAGTTTATAAAGTTAATTTAACTACGAATTAATTTTTAATAATTTAGCGATGAAATGCATCCTAGTCGTTTTATAACTGAGTCAGTCCTTTTTATCGTTCAAAATTGAGAAGCGGGCGTAAGAGACTGATATGCGAGATTTAACTGAAATTTTAGTAGAAATAAGTTTATCCAGTTTAGTAAATTTTTCTTCAGTAAAAACCTTAACGATTTCTTTTTTTGTAGAAAACATTGACGAGCAATTGAACGATTTTGGGCGTCATCCCCTTTATTACAAGTTGGGCTACTTTAGTTTGATTGGACTTTGTCGCTTGCACGTTCTGTTGGGCGATTATCATCAGGCTCTCAAAACTATTGAGAATTTGCAATTCAGCGCTCAAGTATCAATTTTTTGTTGCGTGTTATTTGTTTTTCGACTTATAAGTAATTTTTTAATAATTAGACTCATCTTAGACTTGTACATGTAAAAGGGAGGGATGGGGAATCCCTCACTCATATTTGGTCGTCCCTTCATTCCCTCAAAGTCAGAAAATCTTTGAACCTTTCGACTTTTAACAAAATTGAATTTTCCGGCCGCTTATAGGTGTTTTTGGATAAAAGATGAAGGTCTTCCTCCCTAACAATGACCGAGGACCCCCACCCCGAATTTCAAGCCGTTACATTTGTGCCCATACCTATCAAACTCTTTCCTTTTTTACCCGGAAAGTGGTTCTAAGAACTGCAACAAAATATGCGTGTAATGGCTTGGCATTTAATCAAACTCAATTCTTATGTATTTTCTTTTTGGGCTTAAAAGTTGGTTGGTAAACTTTATTTTTTCGACGTTTCCCACGATGTTTTTCCTAATCATAAAAACAAGGAAAATGACGTTATAAAAAGCATTTTCGAAAAACTGAAGATTAAGCTAGGGCAAATTATTCAGTAGTCATTATGGTCGATTAAACTCTGTTTATATCTCGGAAATTTTGTTGGATAGCTAGTAAAAATCCTAATTTCCAATGTTCAACATCTCTATTCATTAAGCTATACATGTAACAGGGGTGGATCGGGGATCCCCAACCCAAAGTTGGACGTTTCCCCATTCCCCATCAAAGCCAGATAATTTTTTACTCCCCAGAAAAATTTTGTTTGACCGTTTTTAGGCGTTTTATAGCCAAAAATTTGAGGTAATTTAATTTACCCTCCCCTTCTAAAAATGGTTCGGAACCCCCCAAATTTCGAGCCGTTACATGTATGCATTAAGCTCATAAAATTTAAACTTGTCGAAAAGAGCTTTTCTTCTTTTATAATAGGCCGAGAAAAGTTACATTTTTTCATCGCGCTTAAGACAGAATTATCAAAATAATTCTCATATGGCGAAAACTCGAAGATTTTTTAATCAAAGAGATTCAATTTTTTCATCTTTCCGTGCATTATCTTATTTATCAAAATTTGTTCTGACCAAGGAGAGGCGACCACCCCCTAAATACGGCCTTTGTGGTATGTAGTCGGCATACATGCACAGCATGGGAATTGGGGGGGGGTGGTTGAAATAATAAAGTGCTCTTTTTGGGTCCAAAAATGGTAGGTATAAGCGTTAAAAACATCGTTTTTCAGCGTTTCTGGGAACATTAAAAAAATCGCCTATTCTGAGGGGGAGGGGGATGAAAAAATTTTTGCGGGTGTAGTCGGCCATTTTTCAAGGTGCTTAATGACCTATTTTTGGTCGGAAAAGGCAACAAGCACCTAGAAATGGCTTGAAACATAAGTCATTGTCAATAAATTAGATGGGGAAGGATATATAAATCTCAGTTCCGCAGGGAGATGGGGGACGGCTGATCTTGGTTAGGGGATTCCTCTAGGTCTTATATTGCATGCATAATGTCGAACAACAAAGGCCTATAGGCTGTAAGTCTGCATAAGGTTAGTGATTTGTTAGTTTTCTTGGATAATTTGACTGCCCTTTGAGCCTTCAATCCACCGCATGCGTCTCTCACGAGCAGGTACTTAACCATTATTTTTTTTGGTTAGGGAGGCAAATTTCTGAAGTCACATATTTCGATTACTCCATAAGCCAGCCACAAATAATGGCATTTTTAAGCTTCTGTGACGGGCTCTAAGAATGATGAAGAAGAAAAATTCAAAAGTAAAAAATGCTTCATTTCAAAGTCCGATACAAAAAATTGATCGTTTAAATTATTAGTATGACTGATAACTCGACAAATCATGAAATTCAACTCAATTTTGCAGTTTTCTAAAAACAATGCGGAAAATTGAAAATTTGCTGTGATGCGTCAAAAAATTTCTAGACTTGGAAATTTTCGTTTTTTCTTTTTGAGGCCTTTGAGGATAATAAAAATGTCTTTTATATTGGAAATGCGGGCCCCCTAATTACGCCGCTGCTTGTCAGCAGTGGCGGCAAGGAACGACTGGGCGCTTGGTCCCGGTCCCGGCCGGGCCTAGCAGGCCCGGTCCTGGCCCCGTCCTCAAAATGGCTGGGCCTGGGCCGGGCCTTGTAGATTATGCAAGGCACTCAACTTACCTAATTTAGAGAAGCGTGTAACGCTGTACATGCGTACATAATCTGAACCTTTGTAGCACGTGAATCAGTAGGCGCTGTCTGTGTATCCATTTTGCACTTAATTTGGACTGATGCAACTCGTAATATTCGTGAGTCACCAGCTTAAGCCCGATCTTCATATTTCGACGAGTGAACCTTATGTTATGCATTTATGCGCATTAAAATCCTGCATAAAATAGAATTTTTTTAAAATACCGATATATCGACTTTTCCGCACTCTATGGAAATGATATATGTATTTAAAAAACCATAGCACTATTGTTGTTATACTTACTACTTGACTATGCTTATGCGCGATTAGATTGTGCAACTCTCACAATTCAACATAAAGAGACATTGGTATTAATATTAATTTATGCAAAAAGTCTAAAGATTTTTTTTGTTGTCTACGTGACAGTGAGCCAATAACAGCTTGCTCAAGATAACTCGAGCTTTGTCTCAAAAAATTCTGTCGAAGAAAAAAATGGTTTTGTCGGCAACCTATGTACCTGTGACTATTCCTTCGTAGCCTTAGCTTTTTTATTCTACTTAAGCAAAAATTTACTCGAGAACTCGTCCTCTTGTTTAAGCAACTAAATACAATCCTATATTATTACACTCAAATGATAAGTCACTATTTTGTGACTGCGTGTTCTTATTGCTAAGATCGATGTCTTATATAATTAACTTCTTGTTTAAATCAATTATGTCCACTCCACTGTATTTTTGCTTCTTCTGTATCATTGTGACCTATTGATTTTGCGTACCGTATGCAGCACTGCTTCCTGACAGTGTTTTTTGTACTCGGCAAAGATTTTTTCCGATGTACAAAGACTTTCCGGGACCGTCTTTGTACATGCACAAAGATTTTTGGGAAGACAAAAATTGCAAAAAAGGTCTGAAATTTGCAAAATCTCTGGCGCTTCGCGCCGGAATAAGTAATTGCATGTTCTATATATCTTTATAATGACAGAAATTGCATTTCAAAAGGAAAAATGTCAATTTTATCAGCGGTTTAGCCTTCTTAAGACGATTCTTAGTGATTTTTGCCCTTAGAGACCCAGAAATTAGCTAAAATACACTACCAAAAGTCGAACAACTCTGTTTTTACCACATTAAAATCGCTACTGTACCGTATTATAGTACCCAAAAATTTGTGTGTACAAAATGTACAAAGATTTTTGGGAAGACGAAAACTGTAAAAAGGTGTTGAATTCCTAGAAAATTTCGGCGCTTCGCTCCGAAATAAGTAATTGTTTGTCCTATATAGATTTAAAATGGCAGAATTTGCATTTAGAATGGAAAAATGTCAAATTTGTCGGCGCTTCACGCCGTCTTGAGACAATCTTTAGTAATTTTTGGCGTCAGAAACCCAGAAATTAGCTAAAATACACTACTAAAGATTGAAAACCCTGTTTTACCATACTAAAATCGCTACTGTACTATATTATAGTACACAAAAATTTGCATGAACAAAATGTACAAAGACTTTTTGGGACCATCTTTGTACATGTACAAACAGAACCTTGTAGAGAAAAAACACTGCTTCCTGATAATGTTGACAAATTATGGTTGTTAAAATATGGTTTCTGTGCTATTGGTTACAAAACGTTCAATTTTAGACCCTGATTATGTCTCTGAATAAAGAATTTATGATGCCTCAGTGTGCAAATGTATATATCACTTCATGTCTACATCATGCAAGGCCTACCTATTATTTATATAACAAGTCCCGGTCCCGCCAGTATTTTGGGCCCGGTCGTTCGCTGATTGGCGGACCTAGGATTCTCTGACAGTGAGCGGAAGCTTAAATTTTCCCAAATAGTGACTAAAACTGTCAAAAAAATCCGTTCATTATGCTTAGAGTCTCGGTTTTCTTGTCTTTTGGTAGACAGGATCATTTGTGATCCAAAAAATGTTAGAACATTTTGAAAGTTTTTACAAAAAAACGCGGAAAATTATGCAAAAATAGGCACAAAGCTCGGAAATATACTCAATAAATCAGTGTAAGAAATAAAAAATCCTTGTTCTGTTCATAAGCTACTTTGCTGACGTAGAAATAAAGTTTTTAGTTCTCCACGAAAGTTATTAGATGTCATTAATGAGTACTCTCGGCGCGAAGCGCCGAGAAAATTTGAAAACTCGTGATAAAAAATAGCTAAAATCATCAAAACATATACATTATTCTCTATCGCGCCCAATTATTTTTACGACAGGAGCGGCCCCCCAGACGTGTTCTTGGGGAGGGGGTGGTTCGACCGCCAGAATGGCGACTGACCCCCTGGACTGGATGGCTGCGACCCTTCACAGAACTGTCGATTTTTTTCTAATTGTAAAAAGTGTGCCTTTTTAGCAGTGATCGGACCGAGGCCGAGGTGTCGGCAAGGCTCGGCGTTTTTTGGAGCCTCGGCGCCGAGGGCGTAGCTGAAAAGTGCCGAGGGCTAAAATCAAATTTGATTAAGTTTAATATATCCGTTGAATATCAACTATTTAGAATGCATCAGCAGTACACAGGCTGTTTTTTACCTATTGATTTTTCTTAATGACATTTATTTACTTTTTTGGCGGCCTGGAAACCATTTTCTGTTCATATAGGTTTCAAAACAATTTTAACAGCAGAAATAGCTATTTTTGCATAGTTTTCTTCGATTTTCAATTGAAAATTTCAGTGTCTCGCATCAAATGCTGTAAATACAAGAAATCGAGCAGTAAATCTGCTTCTAGACGTCTATCCTCCTTAATTTCACAAATTTTTCCGGCGCTTCGCGCCAGATTTTTGTTAAATTCAAAGAAATTTAAAGGTTTTTTTTCGCAAAAACTTGTCGGAAATTCTGAAATATTTAGAAAAATATTGTGTCAAAAGTGATTTTATGTAAAAGTATTCAATGTAAAACACCAAAAACAAACGCTATTTCGTGCATTAAGGGCAAATTATCGGACCTATTTTTGACTCTTTTTGAAAAGTTGGGGTACCGCCCTCCTTAGGAAATCCTAGATCCGCCACTGTGGAAGACTGAAAAGCGTGTTTAAACATGCATTACTGCAAAAGCGAGCACAACAATGGATGCATTTCTGTCTTTAAATAGCTTATTTCGTTTGTTCGTTTATTTCTTCGACACTGTTTTCTTATTTACAGTAAAAAAAACTTTTTACCTGCTTGTTCAGCCATATTTTTTATTAACTTTTCGAAATCTTCAACGCAGTGCTTTTTTGTACTCGGCAAAGATTTATCCCGATGTACAAAGACTTTCGGGACCGTCTTACATGTACAAAGATTTTTGGGAAGACAAAAATTGCAAAAAAGGTCCGAAATTCGCAAAAATTTTGGGCGCTTCGCGTCGAAATGAGTAATTATGTGTTTTATGTATTTTTATAATGGCAGAAATTGCATTTCAAAAGTAGAAATGTCAAATTTTTCCGGCGCTTCGCGCCGTTTTAAGACGATTCTTATTGATTTTCGCCCTTAGAGACCCAGAAATTAACTGAAATACACTACCGGAAGTCGAACATCTCTGTTTTTTCACCACAATAAAATCGCTACTGTACCATATTATAGTAGCCAAAAATTTGTGTGTATAAAATAAACAGAGATTTTTGCGTTTAGAATGTAAAAATGTCAAATTTTTCGACGCTTCGCGCCGTTTTGGGACAATTTTCAGTAATTTCTGGGTCAGAAATTCAAAAATTAGCTAGAATACACTGACAAAGATCGAAAACCCTGTTTTACCACACTAAAATTGCTACTGTACTATATTATAGTACATAAAAATTTGCATGTACAAAATGTACAAAAACTTTTCGGACCATCTTTGTACATGTACAAACGGACCTTGTAAAAAACACTGCTTCAACGGTAACTTGTTAGTTTGAAGATGCTTTCATGCTGCTGACGTTATTCAATAAATCCTTCACACATTTAATCTACTATTATTGAAAATAAGAATGAGTTGTTTGACATTATACGTTTCGATTTCACTTTCATTAAAATACTTGTATGTAAATCGACTCTGCATGAAATTTTTGTTCTCTGAAGTAGTGTTCTCTCAGTCATTGTTCTTTACTTCATCGATTCGATTTTACTATACTCGCATATTTCATAATGCCGATCGTATCAAAGGTTCAAAAACTCTTTTTTGTAAAGTGATAAAGGATGACGACGACGATGACGCGATAGCACAACAAGGCGAAATAGAGGAGGCTAACTGATTCAGATGATCTAGATTTTGATGATTAATTATCTGCTTCATCAGATTGGAATAAGAATTATGGCTAACAGCGATAAACATTTTTTTCAGTTCGATAAAGTGTTTAATATTACGATTATTCTCCAGCTCATATGCATACAAAATATTCTAAGAGTACTATTTATGGGTATAGGTACATAAGCTTGACACTCGGCATTATCCTCGGCCTCGGCAAGGATTTTAAGTCGCCGCCGAGGCCGAAGCCGAGGGTCCAAAAAGTACCCTCGGTCCGATCACTGCTTTTTAGGCGTTTTTAACTCAAAAATCTCAATAAGCTTGGGCCTGACCCCCCAGAACCCCATGCTGTACATGTATGGCGGCTGCCCCTCTAAATCCGTGCCTGCTTGTCAGTACTATGAATGTAATGCGGTACTGGATTGCGATATTTTCGTGCTCTCTCGTAGTTTTCCCATTTCGGCAGAATAGTGGATTATTCTTCAAACATTTTTTTAAGGAAATGTACAACACCGTTCCAACGTGCTCAGTGGCTCTGCATTATTATGTCGGATTTTGTCACATGATGACCAGACGATATCAGGAAACTGTGCAGTTGTTTGTTAATTGCTTGATGTTCATTCAGCGTACAAGAGGTCTTCAGTATCAACAACCGCAAAACAAATCTTGGCAATATGACATCGTACGCGTCTTACTTTTATAGTGTGTTCATCATGTCTCCACTAGAGTTTAGGGGGCATATACGCATATATGTAAGGGAGTAAGGGATATTATTCATCCACTGAGGAGTCAGACAGACAGGTACTGCCAGGCGATTCTGAGCTAGCGGAACATTTTCTGCATCATTTTTGAGTGAAGAGCAGTAATAATGTCAAAAGTTCTGTGGCTTTTCGCGCCAGATCTATAATTGTTAGCTTTGTTAACTCAAAATCGTGTCAAACGGTCAAAAAATCGAATTTTTTCAATCGTGTTGTTAAACTTCTATAGTACCTTTTTGGTTAAAAAGTGTTATAATGCAGTTGAAATGAGCTAAAAATGCTAAGCGCGTGACCTTACTACCTATTAACTAAAAGCGTTTTATATCAGCTATTTCGATAATTAAATCATGTATATATGAACTAGGGGAGAATAGCGCAGTCTTAATTTATTGGTATCGATTTCTGCGATTGTACCTTCTCCCTGCCGATCCTGACCATGCATGGGCAGCAGCCAAATTCTGGGGGTCCCTTGGGGCAAAATTGCCACAAAAAGCACTAATAATTTAACTGGGGATCTATCGATTCGGGGGGTCTGCCGGATTTGGGGGTTCAGACCATAGGTGCACAGTGCACAGCATGGCCGATCTGGGGGAAGGGGTCAGCCGGTCTGAGAAGAGGGGTCAAAATTGAGCTTTTTTGAGCCAAAATGACCTCAAAAACTGGTATAAGTGCTAAAATAGCGTTAAAACTACGTTATTGCATAGTTCTTGGTCAATTTGAAGCACTTTTGAAAAGAATTCTAGATTTTCATCCATTTTGCCTTCATTTTGTCTTATTTTTTTAACTAATTTTTCCATTTTTCATTCTGGGTTGGGTCAGACCCCTCCCCCCAATCCCTCCCACGTGCATGTCTGGTCCAGACCAGACATACACGTGGGGGTTTTGGAGGTTTGTAGACCCCAGAATGGAAAAATGGAAAATTTTGAGGGGAAAATGAGGGAAAAATGGAGGCCAAAAACGGATGAAAATTGAAAATTTTCTTCAAAAGCGCTTCAAATTGATCAGAAACCGTATAATGTAGTTTTGACGCTATTTTAGCGCATATACTAGTTTTTGAAATCATTTTGGCCCAAAAAAGTAGGATTTTGGATCCTCCAGACCGGCTGACTCCCCCTAGCTCGGCCATGGTGTGCATCTATGGTCCAGACCCCCAGACCCTTCACGCCCATGTGTAATCCTGACATTGTGCATCTAAGATAGGATGAGAACCGGGGATATACCCCTTTTTGCTTGAAACAGCATCGTCTGCCATTTTTTTGCAAAAAGTCAACGTTAAACCCATTATACGTGACAAGCCCGCATTACCTCAGCTATGGAAGGTTAATGTCTGCATTTCGTACTCATATTGTTCATTATTTGTACCTTTTATATCTCTGGTCGAAAAATTTGCATGCACGAGAAGAATGGTCGCTTTGAATGGAATACTTGTTTGGATAAGTATTTCTCTTAATTCTTGTAGATCTCGAAAACGGTTGACCAGATGTACAATTTGTTGGCAATCTGCTTGGTTTTACAGCCGCAACGCATCGACGAGTCGATTCAATCTCAGTTAAATGAGAAAATGGGCGATAAAATGAATAGAATGACCAGGGGGTATTCGAGTACAATACTTTACACAATAGGCCCTAAAAACATCTTTCCGGACAATAATGTGCCTGTGTCTTTTGTATTCGGGAAAGATTTTTCCCGATGTACAAAGACTTTTCGGGACCGTCTTTGTACATGTACAAAGATTTTCGGGAAGACAAAAATTGCAAAAAGGTCTGAAATTCGCAAAATTTTTTTGGCGCGGTTCTATATATCTTTATAATGGCAGAAATTGCATTTCAAAAGGGAAAATGTCAAATTTTTCGGCGCATCGCGCCGTTTTAAGACGACTCCTAGTGATTTTTGCCCTTAGAGACCCAGAAATTAGCTAAAATACACTACCAAAAGTCGAACAACTCTGTTTTTATCGCACCAAAATCACTACTGTACCATATTAGAGTACCCAAAAATGTGTGCGTCAAAATGTACAAAGACTTTTGGGGACCATCTTTGTACATGTACAAGCGGACCTTGTACAAAAAACACTGTAATGCACGCAATGTCATCCAATTAAAATAAGAATTCTGTTTTATATAATTTTTCGAGAGCAGCAATTAAAACTATTTCTGTCATCAAGTAAACTGTAGATTAATCGAGAGATAATATAAAGATGTTGTGTGCAGCTGCGATAAGATGAAGTGCTATAAAATCAAGGATTCAATATTAGCTTTCAAATATAGTTCATTACGTGCTCACTTCAACGTATGTCTTATCTGTCACTTTGTTTTAATGAAGTAAATCATATTTTATACATTCTTAGTTTATTAGACTACGGTTTTTCAGATTGCTATAAGCGTTTAAGGGACATGCACAGCATAGAAATTCTGATGGGAGGTGAAAGTTTAAAGTGACTTTTTGAGCTTAAAATGGTGGATTAGATACGCGTCAAAAAACATCGTTTTTCGGTGTTTTGACGATTCTGTATCGGTTTAGAGCATAAAAACATAAAAAATTTAAAAATAAAAAGTCTAACAAATTGAACTAAATACAGTCAAAAAATGAGTATATGGCGCCTTTTCTTCGATTTTTTTAAACTTTTGGAAAATCGCGAATTCTAGGGATGAAAAAATTTACGGTGGGTCAAAACCCACCAACTCCTCAAGATCATTTATGGTTGTTAATAAAATTCGTTTCAGCTACTCTTTAAATTTTTCTTGTAATTATTGAATGAAAAATATACTATTGTGTAGAATATTCATGCTTTGCTGAAATCATGTATCTTAATCAACCGACTACAGTTTTGAATGCATTTTTTTATCCTCCCCTTATCGTTGACGCTATAAGTTTATCTGCATGATGCACGTTGTAAAGTAACACTTAGTTTTTTATCTTTAAGAGAACTAGCTGATTTCGAAAATGCTTTTCAAATGGGCTGTCCGAAGTTTTTACTACCAAATGTACCGAATTACGATACGAATATTAATTATTCAAAGGTGATTTTATTTTCGTTTTGTTCATACGTATGTAGTAGGGTTTGAAATTAGGAACTATGCCTTTCGGAAGCACTACTCTATCATAAATTTATATATGATTCACTTATTCTCTTAAATGACTGAAAATTATATCTATTATGTACTCAATGAGCTTACTTTAGTCACTATGCCTATAGAGTTTACATATTTGATACCGTTTAAAATGGTGATCGCGTGTTGTAAATGGTTGTTATGCACGTGCAGGGGCGGATTTAAGGGGGCGGCCGCACGATTTTTTGTATTCGGCAAGGATTTCTCCCTATGTACAAAAATTTTTCAGGACCGTCTTTGTACATGTACAATGATTTTTGGGAAGACAAAAACTGCAAAAAGGTGTAAAATTTCCAAAAAATTTTCGGCGCTTCGCGCCGAAATGAGTGATTGTTTGTCCCATATATTTTTAAAATGGCAGAATTTGCTTTCAGAATGTAAAAATGTCACATTTTTCGCGCTTCGCTACGTTTTGACACAATTTTTAGTAATTTTGGCGTCAGAAACCCAGAAATTGGCTATAATACACTACCAAAGGTCGAAAAACCCTGTTTTACCACACTAAAATCACTACTGTACCATACAATACAAAAATATTTGCGTGTACAAAATGTACAAAGACTTTTGGGGACCATCTTTGACATGTACAAACGGACCTTGTACAAAACAACATGGGCGGCCGCCCCTCCCCATTGACCCAAAATAGTTGGCGAGATAAAGAATGAATATGTAATTTACAATGTTTTTTGTCCGTCAGTGATCATAATTTCTCGAATTTTTCCGGCGCTTCGCACCGGATAATACCCATTAATGACCTTTATTTACTTTCTTGGCGACCTGCAGCAAGTCATTTTTTGCTCATGGAATAGTTTTTAAAACAATTTAAGGAGCAGAAACAGCTATTTCGGCACATATTTTTTATATTTTCACGCCTACTTTTTGAATTTTTCGACCTTTCTCGTTAAAATACAGGAAATCGAGCGGTTGATCAAGCTTCTAAATATCCTTCCGCCCACGGTTTTTTTTGTATTCGGCAAAGATTTTTCGCGATGTACAAAGACTTTTGGGGACCGTCTTTGTACATGTACAAAGATTTTTTGGAAGACAAAAACTGCGAAAAAGGTTCGAAATTCGCAAAATTCTCGGCGCTCCGCGCCGAAATGAGCAATCGTGTGTTCTATATATCTTTATAATTTCAGAAATTGCATTTTGAAAGGAAAAATGCCAAATTTTTTGGCGCTTCGTGCCGTTTTGAGACGATTATTACTAATTTTTGCCCTCAGAAACCTAGAAATTGCTAAAATACGTAACCAAAGGTCGAACAACTCTGTTTTTGCCACACTAAAATCGCTACTGTACCATATTATAGTACCAAAAAATTTGTGTGTACGAAATGTACAAAAACTTTTAGGGACCATCTTTGTACATGTACAAACGGACCTTGAACAAAAAAAACACTGCTTCTGCCTAATTTTCTTGAATTTCCCGGCGCTTTGCGCCAGATTATCGTTAAATTTAATGATTTTTCGCGCAAAATTGTCTAAAACTACAGAATTTTCCGGAAAATGTTGCGTCGAATGTGATTTTAAATGAAACTAGACAATGTAAAACGCCGAAAAAACGCTATTTCTCACGTGAAAGGCGAATTTTGGACTTATTTTTGACTCTTTTTCGGAAAGTTGGGATATCGCCCTCCCTTAAAAAAATCCCAGATCCGCCACTGTGTACGCACATACTCGTTCATACTTTTTATATTGTTTCTGTTTCAAATTCAAAATAGGAACCAGTAGCTCTTCAGTGTCGAGTTTTCATGGAAGAAGTGAAGCAACAGATCACTATACCCATTCTGAGAGGGTATTCATTGAATTCATTTGTTCCAGATTAAAATAGTGTCGCCTTATTTTACGCATATTCAGGTACCTTAAATTGTACAGTTCAATACCGATTTCCAAGTTAGTGTCATTAGTTGAAATGTCGGAGGAAGAGTTGGTTAGCGCCTTACTCAGTTACAAGGTATCATATGTTCTCTTTTTGTTCTGCTTGTATATGATATACGATTTTATTTTTATTATCTTACGCTTTAGTTTTAACGAATGGCTCTATTCCCCAAAAGCTTGAGATAGCCTAAATTTTTTGGGGAGGCAGTCGAGTTTTGGGTTAGTCAGCCTTTAAATTTTAGCGAACCTTGAAAATGACTTTTTTTGAAGAAATTTTGTCATTTGTATACCATTTGAAACCCAAATTTATTGCCTGCTTAAGGTAATAAATGCAACTATAAATTGTCAGACTGGCCCGAGATAATTTTCACATCCATACCAAGTTGTTAAACTCAAGTTTATAGATTCAAACGGATAATTAGTGCATTAAATCGCTAAACTGACTCAAAGTGCCCTAATATTTTGACTGTACGTGTTATAATGGTATAATATAATTATAATGTTAAAATGTTATAGTTTTATAATTTGTACGTGTTATAATCAAGATAGTCAAAATAGTTGCCTTAAAATTGGCCCATTGTTCATACATAGGTAACTGTAACAAGTGCTTACCGCCGGTGTCAGTGAATAACATTATTTTCGCCAAAAACGTCATTAATGGTACATATGTACGTTATGTGCATATTTGCTAAGCTTCTACATAACTCGATTACCATTCAGTTACTTTGTTGTTTTCTATAAACAAATTCATCCCAAATATGCGATTCTTCAAAGCCAGATACGATCATCAAACATACGTACTTATGTTCATATGTATGTACATATGTAAACATATGTGCAAAGTCCTAGTTGCAGAAATCGTATGGAAGATGAATTCTGGACTTGCGAGACATATTTGTTATGCTTCTTTTTACTGATTTGAGTCGAAATCATTATTTAAGGTCCATCTCGTCGTACAGATAGCAACCCAGGCCTCTTTTAAGGAGGCATTACTAAACATAGTTTCTGTTTAACTAGTCTTAACCGCCCAATACATACATGTAACGGTTTGAAATTCCGGTAGGGGTTCCCTGGCCATTTTTAGGGAAGGGGGTTTCATGACCTCCAATTTTTGGCCTAAAAACGGCCAAAAAATTCAATTTTTCCCAAAAATGGGGGGGGGTCAAAAATTTTCTGGCTTTGGGGCGATTGGGGAAGGACCAGCTTTGGGGTACGACCAGCTTCGGGGGTTCCCCACTTCCCTCTGCTACACGTATGGCCCAATTCAAATGCTACAAATTAAAAACGACTTCAACTTAGAATAAAAAGATCCGTAAAAGCTTATTGTTAACTACTGAAAAATTCAAAAAAATGAATAAAAAAATTTACTATCAAACCCTTCTTCAGCGGATCCGGACGGACTTCGTCCTATTGTATTCCGTGTAATGGAAAAGTTATATACAAAGCTTGAGAGTTTCCTTTCCTACTAAGAAAAGTAGCACATTTAAGTACTCGTTTGACTATGCATTTTGTTTTTCCTCCAAAGAACCAACGTCTACGTAGACTGATGAAAAAGTATTTAGTCCGTTGTCTAACGAGTATAATTAACATTGCAATGTCTACATATTAGAGGTGCATCGGTGCCGCTTTTTTGCCGATGTCGGTGCCGGTGCCACTATAATGCTATACTTTGTGTATGAGAACATGTTTTAGGGGGGCCAAGAAGTGGCAGTAATGTAGACATATTTCGCAATGTATATGTAAATAGATGATATATCATTTATCTTCTAATTCATGTAAGATCCATGTGCTTTCGCTATAGTATGCTTTCTCTTATTGTTATTGTTATTGTTCCACCGCATATTTGTGATGTATGGCATGAGAATTCTGAGGGCGGGCTAGTGGTTGTTATGCTTTACAAAGCACCATTTTTTTGCATTCCTACTTAGCTCTCGTAAAAATCAAAATCAACAAATCTTCGAAAAAATTCAATGAAATTCAACGATACATGGTCAAAAATGACTGCTTTGTGCGAAGGGTCTAAAAAAATAATGCGCTTGAGCCAAAAGGCAACTAAAAAGCTTAACAGATCTTTGGGAAGCTTTTTAAAATCAGAATTTTGCAAGAATTAGCCACATTCTCCTAGAGTTAAGCTAGCAACTATTCTCCTAGGGTCAAGCACCCTGAAGTACTCCTTTCCGAAGAGCATATATGCTTGTATTCACGCATGTCAGATTTTTTTTGTTGTTTTTTTGTTTCTGTTTTTTGTTTTTTAATTTTTTGTTTTTTTTTCTTTCTCCAAAAAATTCTATAATTAATTAGATAACATTCTATCATGTCAAGCAGCCTAATTTTTGCTTTAATTTCGTGAAATTTTACGATTTGCCTTCAGAATGAGTCAAAAGCTCAGCGCAGCCACTGCAAGAAACGAAATTCTTATTTTTGACGAATTAAGTATTAATGTTTGCGCCTGAATATAATTCAACAGTAGAGTAAAACGCAAATTGAGAAGCTGTATTGTAAGTAAAAACGACATAATTAGCTCGAATCTTTTCCTGCATTAATAGTTGGCACCGGCGCCGGTGTTAAGCTGGTACCGGTCCGGTGCCGGTGCTAGTCCCATCCCTACTACATATCAGAAGTATTTTTGTGTAAGACAGGTTTGCTGCGTTTTGTATTGCCTTTTTGGTTTTCAGCATAAAATGTGTGACTTATCACGGATGGAAACTGTTGTGTCGGACGAAGACAGCACTACGGACCTAGATTTTTATATCGATAAGGTAAGATGTCTAGCATGAGATTTCTAAACTTTTCTCTAACCTTGGCAGTTAGGTTGTTTTTGAAATCAAGGTTTTCGCATTGACAGATTTTCATTAGTAAAAAATAGTGAGAAATTTGGAAGAGATTTATCATGCATGTGTCGCTTTATAAGTATTAGTATAGGATCAAAGAGCACAATCATACATGTAACGGCTCAAAAATTGGAGGCGGGGTCTCAGCCATCTTTAGGGTGGGGGGAGGGTAACTGACGTCCAATTTTGGACCAAAATGGCCAAAACAAACGCCTAACGCCTAACGTCTAAAAACGGCCAAAGTATTCAATTTTTTCCAAAAATCGGGGGAACCAAAATTTCTGGCTTTGGGGAGAGGGGGAAATCCGACTTTTGTTGTTGATCCCCCGTCCCCCTCTTACATGTATGAGCACAATTAAAATTCTTACGGTAACAGCACCATTAAAACTATCCTAATGGTATGTAAGAACTTACACTAGTACAACCAAGCGAAAGAGAAAGGTACAAGTGAGGGAATAGAACTGACTATTTATTATTTGATGAATCCTTGTGCGGATTTCACGTCTGCTTACTTAGTACAAATCGATTAAAAAGTGATCTGAACTGGAGTACTTGTCACAGTGATAGGTATCACTGTTGTATTAAGCGCGACGAAAAACAAACCAGTACTGCACAAGCGAAAGGTTTCTACATTTTCTTATTAAATATAGCTTTTTAAAGGTCTTTTTATATAAAGATTCTCCGGGCAAAAATAAACAAAATAATTTTATCATTTTCGAAGCGTTTTCCAGTACGTTTTTCGAACATTTCCAGCGCTTCGCACCAAATAGTCAAAAATTAGAGGTGTTTGCCTTTTTAGCCTGGGCCTTTTAAAACCCTTTTTACCGAATACAGAAAAATATCGTTAGATTATCCAGAAAAATATAAATATGAAAACGATACAAACGAGTCATCAGCATACCTGGGCATGGGGGTTTGGGGGGTATGCACCTCCGAGAAACCAAAATACGCCCCCCAGAAATCAAAATACCCCCAGAATTCAATTTTTGAATTTTTTGTTTTTTTTTCGCAATTTTTTGATGCCAATGGATAGTGCTCAATGAGAAACGTTGAAAAATGGTGTTTTTTCGCCATACCACCATTTTTAAGGCCATTTTTTGACCTTTGAAAATTCTTGCATCCCCCAGAATTTTGGTGCCGCCTACGTATGGTCATCAGGACTAAATACATATACATATATAGATACGCATGTGTGGGAATCGGGATTCTGGGTCCAGAAGTTAAAGAAAGAAACTTATATCGGGAAAATGAAGATCTATTTGATCAAGAGGAATAGGTACGTTTTTCTCTCGCAAAGTTACTTGACGATTGAGAGATGTTAACTAATAACGAAATAAGGTTGTTTTTGGCAGCTGTAACGCTTGCACTCGAGTTTAAAGTTGTATCGGCACAAGAAAGCTGCATATTGTAGTTTTTCATCTCTAATTTACACGATTGGCCGTACACTACTAACACCCTTCATCATCAGAAGTGGTGGGTTTTGAATCCCTTGTATCAATTCTATTCTTTACATTTCCGAAATCTCCCAAATCTGCTTAATTTCTATTACTTATATTATACCGAACCACACACGCATACTGGGGGGTATCCCCTACCACAGCTTCTGAGAAGCGTATCCCCGTCAGGCCATTTTGGACCAAAACTGGTTGCTTCAACCATGAAAAAGGTAAAATGACGGCTAAGAGTGTAATTTCAAGTACATATACTTACTTTTCGAGCAATGGACTGTTCAACTCGTTCATTCAGACATTTTTCTTCCATTATTTTGTACATGTTTGATGTTATGTGAAGGTCATTCCATTGCCCTTATTGTTATTGCTTTAATGCAAATTTACCCACATATATTTAGGAAAAATAAAATACGAGGAATTAAGTACAAAATTGACATTGATGACATTAAATTAGTGAAAAATTACTCATTTACCAAGGAAACTCGGTTTGCCTCCTTCCAGAGCTTTTGACGCATGTATTTACCGAACTTATTAGTGTAAATTTATATAAAGATTTATTAATTTCGCTTTTTCGAGTGCTCTGGTTTAGCTTATAACTCTCTAAATCGTTTTTTATTGATGTAATTAGTTTAAACTAAATTTGTAAAATCATAAAAATAAAATAAAATAAAATCACAAAATATGTAAAATCATAAAATCTTCATAAATGAAATCATAATATCATATAAAATCATGCAGCCCGAGTTTGAAACATTTTGTTTATTTATATTATTAGCTCTTTTAGGATATGATCAATATAGCTGATACAAAGGTGGCCCGTCGCTATGGCGAGTATTTCGTGAAGCATATACAAAAGTTGATGGAGGTGCGAATATTTATTCTGGCAATAGAGTATCAGTCGGAATGTTCCGACTAAGCTTGTTGTTTATACAGAAATATAAAATGAAGAAATACTATCGTTCCTCCAACATTAAATAGAAAAAAAAATTCGTTGGAAAATTTTTGCAAATTTATCAATGTTTAAAAAAAAGGTGATGATTGGCATCATACTTGGGCTGCGTTGAAATTGCGGGGGTGGTCAGTAAAGTTTTAGTGATCAAAAACAGCCGGAAATGCCCTTCCCACTTTTAATTGATTCGTAATTATATCAACATTAAGTGTCATTAAAAATAATAAAAACCTAAGGAGTCTGTGCTAAACAGACTTCCTGTGGAGTGCATCATATGTACATGGACAAATCGTGCAACTTCGCAACCCGGTATCAATGGGAACCGGGTCGGTATCAATAGGAAGAGCTGCCGGTATCAATGAAAAATTTTGAAATTCTGAACAAATAGAAGAAAAATGATGTAAATTCACAAAAATGACTCTAAAATCAGTCAATCAACTAGAAAATGGAATATGAATCCAGGAAAATACGTGGAAACCATTTGAAAATCAGCTAATCAAGCAATCAATCAATGACTAACCAACCAATAATCAGTCAAACAATCAACAGTTAATCAATTAATCACTAAGCAACCAACCAAGCAACCATCTAATACAAGGTCAACCGACCAAACAATTGGGCAGCCGGTATCAATGGGAAGACCGGCCTTTGTCCATGTATGGAGTGCATACATTTTTTCTATTTATCGTTTTACGGCTGTTTACATGTACCGTTCATTTTTATAGCTGAACAAAACATTATCCAGAATAGGCCTCAGTCGGAAAGAACAGCATCCATTGATCAGAAAATGAAGAAGCTCTGATATTGGAATGTTTTAGAGAACGATTTAATTGAATTCTAGTGTTGTTCGCTCATCTTTGAAAGTTATGAATAAAAGATAATCGAGTCGCGTAGATGTTATGAAGTTTATTCCTTCCCTAAGTTTCGGCATCTCTTGTATCCATAGACTACCATCGGCCCATTTGTTCTCATTGCGTAAAACCTGTACAAATTAGTTGGCACTTACCATTTCATATGTATATTTCATGTGGTTTTTGGGGTCGAGAAAATTTTATAAAAGTGGACATAAAAACGAACGGATAGAATGTGGATACGGAAGTGCTTACCTAGTTTAAACGCCGAAAATTTATTACAAAAGTCGAGTTTTCCATAAAAGTGTAGATATGTACATGAGGTAGGTATCTTTTATAGTCTCTTTCAGTGACTACAAAAGTGTTTAACTAGTACGGTAAATATGATATTCTACAGTGTGTCGAGTCATATGGAGACGTATGTCATTGCTAAACCCCATTACTGCATCTAAATTTCGAACCACTTTTGTAGCTTGATCCTTGCGAAGAAATTTAAAACAAAACCGCAAAGTTAAATGAAACAGACTAGTCAGCTAGCTGCTTTACATAATTCCGGTGCTGTTTCGACGTTGGCGCAAAATTTCAGTTTTTGCGGGCTGGACTACTGCACTTTGGACCCCTATCATGGCTGAATGCTTGTGTTTAGTGCTTAATAAAATTTAATAAATAAAATATGTAAGAAATCCTTTCTAGGGCCGCTACGCAAAATGCAGCTAAGTGCCGTTTGATTCGGATTTTCAAATAAGCTACTTATGTGAAAGTTTGCTATTTTATGTGTTCTTATAGCACTTGCTGCTTCAATATTGCTTTTTCTTGTTAGACAAAATATTGTCAGAGAACTGAAAATTCTCTTTGCGATGTATACCTAATGTTCCAGAATCGAAGCAAGCCGATTTAGGTTTTTTCAGCTGGATTCAACAGAATATTTCGGTCAACGAATGGAGTACGGTTGTAAGCATACATGAGGAGCAATCAAATTATGGGGGTCCGATGGGGTCTCATCGCCAAAAACAGGGATTTATCGATTTTTGGGGGTCTTTCATATTCTGAGGGGTCCAGACTCCCCAACGGTAAGGCGTTTTAAAGCCCACAAAACTTAGTCCAAGTTCTTGTCGCTGCTGGAATTTCGCTTGGCATGGCCTATTTTATTTTTTATATAATATGAGCATGAGCATAAGCTATATTATCAAAACGTAACTTCATTAAAAAATTTATTTATTCTTATTTCTAGTCTTCTGACCATACATGCATAGCATAGGAAGTCTGAGGAATATAATCAGAACATTTTACGTGCTTTTTTGGGCTCAAAAACTGGTTATGCATCAAAAACACCATTTTGACTTTTCTGATGACGCTCTTTCTTTCTAAAAGACATAAAAAATGTTTAAAAGATCGAGTAAATTTAACAAACTGTAAAAAAGCAAGGACTATTTGGCGCGAAGCGCCGAAAATTGCAGTTTTTCGGGCCAAAAGATATCTAAAAATGCTTTCAGACATTTTATACAAATTTTTATGAAATAAAAAGTTCTGGGGTGAAATTTCTGGGGTTTGAAACTCTTTCTGAGAGTTGAAACTCCTCAGATCATGTACAAATGCCTCTGACTTTAATATTTGTAATATTTAATATCATGATAACAAATGCCTTTACATTTACATACGTAGTGCCAATTGCTAGGCTAAAAATTTTCAGCCTTCGGTCAATTTTCGGCAAAGGTGGGGGTACGTGCTTTCAACAAAAATTTTCTTATTCTCATGATACAATAGTATGTGCCCAAATTGAGTTCAAAAAAGGTAAAAATGTCAAAAAATTTTGATGCTTCACACCGAATCATTGTTTTCTATTTGAATTGCTAAGAATAACCACCTCTTCTTGTGTTTTGCGCATGTTTTCTGAACTACATATACACATGTACATGCATGCATACCTGCTTGAAAAGGCCACAAATGTGAATGCGACCTGAGAACGGTAAGAACAAAATTTTTGCTGATAAATTTTTGTATATCACATTAACAGTGACCTGTTGCTCCACCGTGTACGACGTCAAAAAACGCAATACAGTCCAGCTCGACACATTTCACACTTATTAATATGGCAGCCATTTGAAAAGGTTTGTGCATATTAAATGATGTGCTCTTTTTACAATCCCGTAGCGGTCGCTTTCCCAGACCCCTCCACCATACGTGGGCAGCAAGGAAATTCTGGGGGGTGCAAGATTTTTCAAAGGTCAAAAAATTGCCTTAAAATGGTGGTATGGCGGAAAAACACCATTTTTCGACGTTTCTCATGGAGCACTATCCATTGGCATCAAAATATTGCGAAAAAATCGAAAAAAATTTTAAAAATTGAATTCTGGTGGGGGGTATTTTGATTTCTGGGGAGGGTATTTTGGTTTCTCGGGAGGTGCATACCCCCCAAACCCCCCACGTCCGGGTGTGCCCTCCACCCTGACTATAGAAGAGAGACTTCCCATGCTTTCTAACATTACTTCTTATTCAGATATACCCGGCATAGGTATGCAATTATAACCAAAGTAAAATTTTTTCAATTTGGACCACTCCAAAAAATTTTTCGTGCATCAGCTTCGAGTGGACAGGACGTCCTGCGGAAAGCAAACTAAAGCATTTAATGCAAATGCAAGGCTGAAAAAAATCTTTGTGTGTGCCCCCCCCCCGAGCCGAAATCTTGACTACGCCTCTGTTTTTTGGGGCACTCCGGCCGGAATGGGATCGTAGGAAGTTGGAAGTTCAAAGAGGGGCGCGCAATAATATGGCTCGGATAGACTAAGGATATGGAACTGACCCTCAAGGACATGGGAATTTCGAAGATGTGAGACGGTGGACGAGATGAGTTGTGGATCATTCGAACCACTTGAACACGAGAAGAGTTTGAATATTCCAAGACGGATCAAAAGATACAGGTTCGCCGAGCGGTAAGCCTAGCAAACATAGATGCACAATATGGCCGATTTGGGGAGGGGGTGCGCTAAAATAGCGTTAAAATAACGTTGTTACAGTTTCGTCAATATAAAGCACTTTCGAAGAAAATTTTCATGTTCATACATTTTTCGCCTTCATTTTTGCCTCACTTTCTCAAGAAAATTTTCTATTTTTCCATTCTGGGAGTTTGTAGACCCCAAATCCCCTACATTGGCACGTATGGTAGTAACGCAACATTTTACCGTTGAGTCATTTACATGATATATAGGACTAAGGAGCCTGCGGCTCTGTCGATTCCGTGTATTATAATGAGACGGCCTCTTTTACTTCACTTGAAAAAGCGGCGATGAATGGCATCAAGACAGCTATATGAGGGGTTCGAACAACATCGATTTTCCCTTTGCATACTAAGGTATGTCAATTTTTACTTACGCCATTATTTCTTGCATTCTACATTATCAATGACGTGAGTACGTACACAACACGCGAAAGTGCGTTTCATGGTTGATCTGAATTCATATAAGTTTCTGTACCACTATGTTATTTATTTTAATTAAATAAATGAGCATCTCTGTTTTGTTGTTAGTTTGTTACATCTCATTCCTTAAGATTGTGGGATTTTTCGTAATCTGTGTTGTCCTTGCATTTGTGCACATGTATACAGTCTGTGTGAGGATGTCGGATCCAGTGGCGGATCTAGGAATTTCCTAAGGGGAGGGGGCGGTATCCCAACTTTTCCAAACACAGTCAAAAATAGGTCCAAAAATTTGCCCTTAATGCGCGAAATAGCGTTTTTTTCGGTGTTGGTGTTATACTTTTACATAAAATCACTTTTGACGCAATTTTTTTCTTAAAATTTTAGAATTTCAGACAATTTTGTGCGAAAAAATCATAAAATTTCTTTGACTTTAACAAAAATTTGGCGCGCGATGCGCCGGAAAATTTGTGAAATTAAGGCGGATAGAAGTCTAGAAGCATGATTTACTGCCTGATTTACACCATTTTTCAACGTTTCTCATCGACCACTATCCATTGGCATCAAAAAAAATGCGAAAAAAAACAAAAAATATCAATAATTGAATTCTGGGGGGTTATTTTGGTTTATCTGAGGTACATACCCCCAACCCCCCACGCCCAGGTATGCTTATAACTACCTTTCGGTGAGAATGTTGACAAGGTAGGAAAATAGAAACGACGGGACAGTTCAGATTACATATTTAGATGACTATATTTTCCCTATCCCACAATTGTATTTGGTTATCGACCTGGCTCTGCGTTTTAATTTTGGTCGCGGAAAACTCATTTTCAATTGCCTCTGATCATGTTTGGAATTTGGGAACATCCCCGTTAGACAGTGGACAAGAAATAGCTGATTCTGTACTACTGAGAAATGGCGATGGATTATTCAAGGACAGTTCTTTAAGAGATGTTGAGCATCTGGAACACAGCAGCCTTTGGGGGCACAAGTACATGGGAGGTAAGCCATCATTGATCAATGACTGAAGTTCATGGAAAATGTTCAGCTTTCTGCTCGCATGACGCAATTTCCAAATTATATTTTCAGTGTACAGCTTTAACGTCTTATTTTTCGTTTTGGATAATCCCCTTCTAGAATTTTTATACGAGTTGGGGAACGAGTTGCACATAAAAAAATTTAATATAAAATCCAATGCGTTGAAATTTTAGTCAGTGTGAATGAAAGTGATATCAACTGTAGAACAGTTGAGAGGGCGATCATCAATTGATGTGGGGTTGTGGCGGTTCAGACCATGCATGGGCAGCAACCGAATTCTGGAGAGGGAGCCTCAATGGGATGAAAATTTCAAATAAAAACGCGAAAAATTTAACTCTTGGGTGTAAACTAACTAAACCACTTACCCCATGCATGCCGTCGTGTGGTTCAGACCCCAAGCACACCCCAAAGCTTGGCGTGGACCTAGCATTTCGCGTTTAGAAAAATTTTCGTTTTTCAGTACATAGTTTTTTGGAAAATTTTCGACCTGTGAAGATATTTGGATCCATATACATAATTCAGGGCCATTCATAAGTGATCACGATATATTCTTCCTTACGTCGGCCTGTTCTTTATGACCTGTGACCAATGGACGTGAACAAAAAACATGTGCTTAGCAAACACGATCCATCATTTTTTAAATGTAATAGTATGAAAGTAGAAAAGCAGGTTACTTTTGTACATACCTTGTTGGTCTTGTCGTTTCAGTTTATCCCCGAGTGCAATGCCTGAATGAAAAAGATCAGAAAATCTTTAAGATTTTGATTTATCATGAAAACTTATATTATACCTTTATTTTTTATTGATTCTACGTGATTAAACTGCCACTGGCGGATTTAGAGATGGCGGGGAAGGTGGCCGCCCTCCTCCCTGTCGTCAAATCTATTTGGGCGCGATGAAGAATATTTTTGATGATTTTAGCCATTTTTATCATGATTTTTCAAATTTTCTCGGCACGGGTAATACCCATTTATGACATTGACTGACTCTCTTGGCGCTCTGAAAAAATTAAATGTATGCCAGAGAAGTAGTTTTTGTACAGAACAAAGATTTTTTAGCTCCTACGATGATTTCTCGAGTGTTTTTTTCGGCTAGTTGTGTCGATTATTGCATTAATTTTGCGAGTTTTTAATTTGAAAAAATTTTGAAAATTTTTTACCCTTTTTGCTTCACAATTAATTCTATCTATCAAAAGAGCAGAAAACCGGTACCTTGAGCATAATATACGAATTTTCAGAAAATGTATGACATTTTTTGGAAAATTTTGGGTCCCGCGTCTCCCTGTCAGAAAATCCTGGATCCGCCACTATGAACTGCCAATTTTTTTTACCTACTTCTGAAATAACATTTATTCACTTGTAACGTTTTTAAGGTGGTGCGGGCGAAGGACGACAGTTCTTATCACCAACGGGTATATTTCCCAATAAACAAGAAATAAAAACGGATGCTATCTTGCCGGCCTATTGTGATCCACCAAATCCTTGCCCAATTGGCGCAACAGGTGAATATGAGTAGCTTACGTGAACCAGGGTCCCGTTTTAATGTACTCGATTGCTTAAACTTGACTGCAGTGTATTTCTCGACTTTTTCAACAATGATAATTTATTAAAAACAGGCCTTTCCCTTAGTCTTTGGTAAAAAATGAAAAGTCCATCGTTTTGCTTGTGCAGTGGGTACACCTAAAGATTAATCTGCTATGTGTGCACTAAATAATTTATCTGCTTGGAATAGATTGAGGCAAGTTTGTCCGTTAAATAAGCGTGATGCATAATAGACTCATTTTCACATTTTCCAATTGAAGTAGGGAATTACGATAAATTAAGCCTCAGTCAGTGGAACAAACGTACATACCTGTTCGCATCAAAGCTCTGATTAAAAGAAAATTTCAGAATCGTATTTAACCGTACGCTTCGTAAGTACGTACTACATCGTGCTATTTGCTTCTACATTCTTTTTCACTGTTCACTTTCCTTTTAGCCGATGATGGCTGCTTAGAAGAGTTCGAAAATACTGCAGAGTTCTCGAGACTTTATCAACAAAAACAGGACTGTTTGTGCGACGAGGACCATATGTTCACATGTTCGATAAATCACAGAAAATCGGTGGATGATGCCAACGAAATCGAATTCCAAGAATTTTTGGATTCAATGTTAAATAAAGCAGTAAGTCATCGACTATCGACTATGGTTTTGAATAAAGCTTAAAATTGTGTAGAAAAGAACCAATTAGGTTTTCAATTTTGACCTCATTTGACCTCGTTATGTGAAATATGTATTTTCTCTGCTTTTCATTTTTTATTTTCTCTTCTCTTTAAGATTGGCTTAATCTAGATGCTCAAACAATTCTGTGATCAGCTCTCTTTGATTTTTTCAGTCTTTTTTAGCACATCAATCAAAAGTCAAAAATGCGGAATTATAAACATTCAATTTTTGAAAAATAATATTCTTTTGATAATTATTTGTCTCTAAACAAGCACTTATCTTCGGCGTCATATGGCGGTATCCTATGGAATTCGAAAATTCTAATAAATACGTTCCACTTTCCACTTAAGATATACAGCATATAAAAAGCAAATCAATCTTCGGCATGCTTAGTTGGCTTGCCGGTAAAACGCTGAAAATAGAGCTTTTCCCCAATTCGTTGTTGCATTGATGTATTGTTCGAGTCTTGAACCCATTCTAAATTCTCGATTTAGCTGAAATAATAACAGTAAGTCATCAATATGATATGAAAAAATAATAAAATAAATAAATAAATAAATAAAAGGTAAATAAATTAGGCATGCTGTTAGTATAAAAGAAACAAAAAGACGCGAGAAATAGTATACACACATGTACATAAAAAGTACACAAAATTATATTATGATAAATTACGGGTTTTACGAGGCGCAGGAGTCTAAGTGGAACGAGGAGAAGTAAGCAGGAGTACGACAGAAGCAAATGTACTCGCCGAGAAGTCATACTGATGCTGCACTTCAAAGTTTATTCATTATATTTTTATGTGACAGGAATGAGAGATGATAAGCTAAGATTAATTCCTGCTGACTTATTTCAGATACAAATTTCTATTTGATCTTCTAGTTGGATCTTCGTGCAAGTAGGTATATTAGCAAAGTTAATATAATGTTTAAAATCTTTTATCTTAAAACGGAGTCATTTTTTAATGTTATTTTGCATTGGTTACGATCATTTCAATTTATTGAGCATTTATTCGATTTAGTTATATTAGCAATGCCAGCTCGTGCGATAAACTGATTCAAGGCGAAGCATTGTGTTGTAGAGAAAGCAAAATTAACTAAAAAATTATGGATTACTTGGAATATGTTTATCTACGAGTAATATCATATACAGAAGAAATACATAAACGAGTGAGAATAAACTTACAGCTGAAAGTGCGATTCAATAAATAAAAAATGACATTCATTTTTACACCATTTGTATCTTTTTAAATTCTCAAGGATCAGGTTTCATTTCTGAATACTATAGCGTGATAACTTCTTAAGTGAATGGGTTTGAGAATTCCGTATGGAAGAAAGAATCATAGGATGTCAGAAACAGGAAATCTTAATCTTAAAAAAATCATAAAAATCTTAGTCGAAGGCATATGTGTTGTTGGGGTTCGAGAGGTGTTAACCATACATAGGCAGCGACTGAATTCTGGGGATTCCAATGTGGCAAAATTGCCAAAAATAGTACCAAAAATTCAATTTTGGGGGTCTATCCATGTTTGAGGGTACGATGGATTCTCGGGGGTACCAGACCCCCACGCCCATGTGCGGCGTTGACCCTCTAGAATGGCTGCTGACCTCGCAAAATATTGCTGACCTTCTGCAGAACCATCGATTTTGCAAAAAGCTAAGAAAATATGATCTTTCAAGTCTTTTTAGCGATTCTTCGTCTCAGAAATACCACTTTTTCTACCGTATCAAAACGTTGTCAATACATTTTTCAGTTTCATAGAATTTTATGTTATAGAAATAAAGGTCATCGTCCCGATATAAAAAATTGTTTTTAAAACATAAGGTACCGATCGTTTTTAAGCCAAGCAAAATGTAACTTCTAATGCTATATACATCTTGGCAAAATGGAGTTTAGCCTAGAATTATTCGTTAAACATTTCAGCAATTTGAAAAATAGTTGTCTTCGATCAAGTCTGTTCTTGTGAGATGGGGGCTAGACTCACACATGGGCATGGGGGACTGGCTGGCTGGACCAGAAGTGCAAATGGGGGTTTTAAAAGTGTCTAGACTCCCAGAATGAGATAATGGGAAAATTTTCGGAGGAAATGAGGCAAAATGAAGGCCAAAAAGAAAGAAAATTGAAAATTTTCGTCAAAAGTGCTATAAAAATTGACCAGAATTTGTTTAATAATGTAGTTTAACGCTATTTTAGCGATTATACCAGTTTTTGAGGTCATTTTGGCCCAAAAAAGCTCAATTTGTGACCCCCAGACTGGCTAACTCCCCAGGCCGTCCATACTGTGCCTCTATAGTCTGAACCTCCCAGAATCCAGCGGACCCCCAGATCGCTGAACCCCCAACTGAATTTTGGGTCTGTTTTTGGCAATTTTGTCCCATCGAACCTCCCAGAATTTGGCTGTTGCCCATATTGCCTATATATGTTTAGATCTCCAGAATGGCTGCTGAGTGCTGACCACACCTGGGCGTGGGAGGGGTTTGGGGGTGCACCCCCCCTCGAGAAACCGAGAAACCAAAATTCCCCCCCAGAAATCAAAATACCCCCCAGAATTCAATTTTTAAAATTTTTTTCCGTTTTTTTCCGCAATTTTTTGATGCCAATGAATAGTGCTCGATGAGAAACGTCGAAAAATTGTGTTTTTTCGCCATACCACTATTTTTAAGACAATTTTTTGACCTTCGAAAAATCTTGCACCCCCCCCCCAGAATTTTCTTGCTGCTCACGTATGGTGCTGCTGACCCCATAATGGCTGTGTGCAACTCCCTAAAAATTTTGATTCTCCAAAAAATCGTAGAAAGTTTGCTGCTATAAGCGTTAACTTTTTCAACAAAAGTGTTATTTTCGGCGCTTCGCGTCAGATATTTATTTTTCGGACTATGATTTGTTCAGTTTGCTCTAACTTATTCAAATTTTTTCAAATTTTTTAAATGCTCTTATGCTCTAGAAAGAATGAAAATTGTCCGTAACGTAAAAAACAGCGTTTTTTGACGTGTACCCACCTATAGTTTTTGGCAAAAAAGCACTTTATAAAAATTTTTCGTCGTGGCTGACCCCCTTCCTGGCTGTAACTTGAACACTTCTTTCAACTGTTTGCGTAAATCGTAATTTGGTGATGGTCGTTCGCTAGCTTGACTGAATACCTACCTGAAAAACCTGGTACACCCCGCCACGTAAACTTAGCTGGAAGCTTCTGGTTAAGAATTTGTTCAAGTACAATTTGATTACAGTGTTTTCGACTAAGCCAAATTCTATCATGGAGTATCCTTCATTTCCGGTTGTTAAAAAGGCACAGTTGACCTGAGGATTGGAGGCGGTAAAATTTTTTACCGGTAGATAACCGTATTCATAATGCTCGACTTTCGAACCGTTCCATACATCGCTGTTTCGGGACTTGTCATATATGATCGCTCTGCAAACATATACATCTAGTTACGTAAAAAAGCATCACGTCACAACACTAGTCTTTTATGTTATTGCTTTAAACAACAAATGAATCAATATAATACGAAAATAACTCTCTTACTATATGAAAATTAAAATGATATCGACTTTGTATGAAAGCTGATAAAACTTGGAAATTACTTAAATCAGTAAGGATCTGTTCATTCCAATCTACTTTGCTTCAGATGAACTTGATGGTAATTATCGAATGTAAGATCCATCAAAGACGAATAAAGTTGTATTAAAAAAGTGTTACTGCATAGACAAAACTAAAGGAGCAGCATTCAGAAAAAACTAATTCTACTATTGTTTCGAAAAAATTGTCCTTGTTATTCTAATTATTTTCTAAGTCACTCGTCGAAACAGATCACTTAGTGAAGACAAAAATAGTATTTTAGTCGATAGATTAAATCTAAAAAAATAAATAAGTAAAAGTAAATTACATCCAGTTTTCTACTATTACTTCTAGCTTATCGGTACCTTTATATCAAATTTGTTCTCGTTAATATCTTTTCACTAAAAATCGCTTGAAATGTAGGCGAACGGGAAAACCATTTCGACAATAAATTTTAGCAGCTTTTTTTGAAAACGATCAGTAAGATTAAGACAGACGAGAATCGCGATGTTACGTGTAATTCAAAGATCTGGCGCCAAACGCTGGTAATGGATCAATACCAAATTCTAAAATATTTCCAAATAAAAAGTTGTCCTGGCCTTCTCCAACCACTTGTTCAAGCTCCCATCTTCCCACTATATATTGCACGGGTCGAAGGTCAATCGGTAAATGACTCAAATCGAATTCTAGAAACAAATTTAAAGATGACCTTCTACGGGCGTTTACGAGTAATAGAATAAAACCGAAGATTTGTTTTACTTTGAAAACTCGACGATAAAGCGAAAAACCCCGATAAAGCTGTGAAAATCAATATTTGCATTCCGTTTCCCGTCACTATGTGTATGTACAACAGTTGCACGCCAAAAATAATGGTATTAGAATAAATGCGCATGTATGGCGTCATTTCGCAGAGTGTGCTGAAGAAAGTTATTGTTTTTTATTACTCGCCTTTTACACGTCCTATTTACGGAAGTATGAATGAAACCCACGGCTAGAAAAAACATTCACTGCGCATGTAGATATTTCATCCTAACTTCGTACCAAATTCTCGTAGAATTTTCGGGAAATCCAGTTTTTTAGTAAGGTTCGTATCATTTCTTAATTACGGTAATCCAACCGGGAAAAGGCAAAGTGCACCGTGTTTCGTATAAGAAATTGGACACCTATTTTTGTGAAGACTGCCTTCTCTTCTGCTTTATTTTGAGTCGCTCGCATTTTAAGTGGATCGTTATGTGATTTTTTGTGACCCGTATTTCGCCTTTGTGAAAATTCTTGATTATTTATTGCACAAATTGAAATAGAAGTACGTGATGCGAAGGATGATGTGAAGCAGCTTTTTAGCTTTTTTAGAGATAATATACTCATTAGTTCGGCACGACCTATCGGTGAGCCGACATTAGAGCGCACGACATTAGAGCGCAGCGACATTAGAGCGCGCGACATCAGAGCACAGCCACAATGTATGTTTTTCACGTAACTTCACAAAACTTTTATGCTGATAGATGAAAGAATTCGCCGGTTAAAGCTTCAGGGACAAAAAGAGCAAGCCTTTGAAAAAAGTCGTACTGTATCTTACACTCGAGACTATTCGCAACGATTCATATACTTTCCGATTCAGAATTGGATACGCTTTCTATTATAACGGGGAAAAGTTAAGTACATACGCATGAATATCTCGGTATCAGGTAGTGATAAATGCATGCGGTTTCTTTTGTTTTGTAAAGCAATTTTTAAGCTTTTTTGCACTGTTCTGGCTGCTCCTAAGTGACTTTTGATACGTTTCTTAACGCATTTTTAAGCTTTTCTGCACTATTCTGGCTGCTCCTAAGTGACTTTTGATACGTTTTTAAACGCATTTTTAAGCTTTTCTGCACTGTTCCACTTGCTCCTAAGTGACTTTTGATGTAAAATTTTTTTGAAAAATTTTTGAAAAGTTTTTGACATAACTTGTTAAACACAGAAGTTGTCAAAAAGGCATTTTGCCTTTTAATCTGCACTTAACATGCCAAAGCGTCACATACACGTAGTAGCAGATAAATTTACACTTCTGGCATAGCTGTAAAATGGTCACCTATACAAAATATGCTGGAGGGCGCGAAGCACCCAAGAAAATATGGTTGGGGGTTCAGGGGACGCGCTGAAGGACCACTTGACAGGGTTTGAGGCGGAGCAGCAGAAAATTATTTTTGCTGAAATTCTACCAGCTTGACTTTCATCCCAAAAAAAGTCTATTATTTTTTGAGCTCGAAGTCGTTTTTATGCGGAAAAGACATTCTATCTACCTGTTATTAAATATTCTGTACAACAAAATTCTAAAGCCAGGCAGCTTTTTTGAAACAAAATTCACCTGCTGTCTTGAAACAGTACAGTGCCAAAAAATCTTACGTCTTGCAATTTTTTCAAAGGTGCTAGATGGAAATATACAATCAGTATTGCAATTCGCAGTGAAGAAAAAATCGCTTGACGCTGCATTTTTTACAAAATTAAGCATGGTGTATTGCATATTCTGCAGAGACCTTGTGTATAAACGTGAGCACGGGCGAAACAAAAAATTATAACAGAACCAAAAAAATGACTTCTCATCCTCAGAAAAAGATTTGATATTTTCTGATCAAGATATTTTCTATTTCAATTTTAGTTATAACTGAAAAATGAAAAAAAGAAGAACGAAAGGAAGAAAACGCCTGAGCGTTTCCTTTCTTTCGTTCTTTCTTTCTTTCTTTCTTTATCATTTTCTCTGTTTATCTCGCATTTTTCAAAAAATTTTTGGTCTCAATGGGGCCCCTTAAATCCGCTAGTGCATATATGCTCTAATGTCGGCGCTCTAATGTCGGCGCTCTAATGTCGCGCGCTCTAATGTCGCGCGCTCTAATGTCGTGCGCTCTAATGTCTGCGTGCCCGACCTATCTGGTGGGCCAGCAGCCTGGTTCGGGTGGTCAAACTGAGAGCTTTTTTAAGCTACAACAGTCTGCGGAAAATTCGTTCGTATCCCACAATTCGTTTTTCACTTTTCGTCCCCGCCGCAATTCGTACACATCAGAATTCGTCCCTATCACAGCTCGTCCCCTACAATTCCTCCCTGCCACCAATTCGTTCAACAAGCTTTCCCTCCGCAACTCGTCCCTGGAATGCTTTTCTCATTATGATGGAAAATCTATCATGAACGATTAAACATTTTCATGACTCCTAAAACGATTTCATGGAGCAGAAATATCTATTTTGCATAGTTTTCTTCCATTTTCGAGTATAAATTTCAAAAGTTTTCGACGCTCAGCGCTAAATGCTACAAATACACAGTAATTTAAGTCTCTAAACGGATCCGCGTGAATTTCAAAAATTTTCTGACACTTCGCGCCGGATTTTCGCCAACGTCAAAGAAATTTAATAATTTTTTCGCACGAAATAGTCAAAAATTTTGAAACTTTTTAATGATATTTTCGCTCCAAAAGTAAATTAAGTTAAAGTGGGCAACGTGAAACGCTGAAAAACGCTTTTCGCTCGTGGAGAGCGAATTCCGGACCTATTTCCGACTATTTTGCGAAAAGTTGGAGTACTGCCCGCCCCTCTCTTATGAAAATCCTAGATCCGCCACCGGTGGCGGATCCAGGATTTTCCTAATGGGGGGCGGTACCCTAAGGGGGGCGGAACCCTGACTTGGGCGAAAAAATTAGCCGTTTTAACCCGAAAATCGCTAAAAATCGCTTAAAAATCCTTAATTTTGTGCACTATTTTGGGCCAATGGGGGGGGCGGCCGCCTCCCCGCCCCTCTCCCCTAAATCCGCTCCTGTCCGCCACTGATAGCAATGTTAATCTGATTTGTTAGTTTGAAGTATTTGGTAATCCGAGCGACTAAGAATTCATTTGCTAAGGTGCTAACGACGTTTCAGCAGCAAGAAATATCGAACTACGGCTAATCGAATTCGTCCGATCGTACCAGGTGGTGTGTCGAAAGAAATGTGATAGACTTTTTAGGCAGCATTGCTTACTATTTCAAATTTAGGATTCAATTCTAAAATCATTCTTACACGGTTTTGTTATTTTCCTTACATCTTTAAGCGATTTGCTGCAGTGAGGAATCACTTGTTTCTTACAACAGTTGCGCTCATCATACGTGGGCAGCAAGAAAATTCTGGGGGGGTGCAAGATTTTTTGAAAATCAAAAAATGGCCTTAAAAATGGTGGTATGGCGATAAAAACACCATTTTTCGACGTTTCTCATCAAGCACTATCCATTGGCATCAAAAAATTGCGAAAAAACGAAAAAATTTTCAAAAATTGAATTCTGGGGGTATTTTGATTTCGGGGGGGGTATCTTGGCTTCTGGGGGTGCATACCCCAAACCCCCCACACCCAGGTGTGGTGCTCATACCATTTTCGTCGAGACTATACCTAATGCTTCTTACTGACAAATCAGCTAAATATTGCTAAAGCTGACTGCATCTTGTTTAACATCAACATATCTATTCTATGAAGGGCACAATGTAGATGCACAATAAGTGTAATAATATAATTTTTCTTTTTGTCTAGCGGATTGCGTACGAATCCTTCAAGCAGTATTATACGAGTACTCATTCTGCATTTCGTCATGATCTCGAAATTGAATAATATCTTAAGTGGAAAATTCGAGTGTCCATTTTTCCGCACAAATTTCCCTTTCAGTTCAAATTCTTTCAACTCATGCACAGGCACGTAGCTGTGGGGGGACTGGGGGGTCCGGACCACACCTGGGCGTGGGAGGTTTGGGAGGGGGTATGCACCCCCCCCCCGAGAAGCCAAAATACCCCCCAGAAATCAAAATACCCCCCAGAATTCAATTTTTGAAATTTTTTTCGTTTTTTCGCAATTTTTTGATGCCGATGGATAGTGCTTGATGAGAAACGTCGAAAAATGGTGTTTTTTACGCCATACCACCATTTTAAGGCCATTTTAAGACCTTTGAAAAATCTTGCATCCCCCAGAATTTTCTTGCTGCCCACGTATGGTCCGGACCCCCAAAATTCAGAAAAAACCGGAAAAAATATGACTTTTTACACGTTATTTTGTGCTATTTTTGGCTTAGACACCCCAAAATTGGTGTTGGTTCCCCCAAAATAGAAGGGCGAGCTACGTGCCTGCTCATGCACGACTATTTATTGCTTATTTTTATGTAAAATTATATTTTTTATCTGTCCATTATAGGCTTTAAAGGATCGACATAAGGGATTGGTAGCGAAAAAGTTTCACGAAAAGAAACGTCAGGTACACGCGACAATTTTTTCTCGTTTTGACAGTTTCTTAAGTTTTCAATATTCAGGTTAAGCGATTTGGAGAACTACGAAATAACAACGTGAAGAAGAGCAATCCTTATTTGATGATGATGACAAAGATTTGAGTAACATGCAGTGTTATGAAGAAAAGACCGATACATATGAATTTCCTTTTTCTGTTCAAAAGTTAGTCTACAGTGATGTGTGAATATGAAGCAAGTAAAAGCAGGTGTTGTGCTTTGAATCGCTTGCAGCATAAATTAACAATTAAAGCAACATGAGGCTCATGCATTTACGAGAACGACTTCTTTTTCAAATTTTTACATTTTGAAATTATTTCATTAGCATGAAGTTAGTTCCGTCTTTTTGGCGATGATAAGTTTGTAAGTTCCTAAATTAAAATAATTGGATGTCTTTGCGTAAACTAATAATTTGCTTACAAATTTGATTTTTATCCCCGGTGCTGCAGTTTTTGAATCGGAGCACAAAAAAGTGAATATTTCTATGAAATAATCACAAAGCTACATGCGTGCAGAATATCGGTACATGTAGCGTGCTAGCGCGTATCTATAACAGGCGTATCCAGGATATTGGTCCGAGAGGCATATACAAAAATTTTTAAGACTACTTTTGCACTGAAATATCAGTAACGCTATGTATAGTAAAACCGAGTTTTTCTACCTTCAGTAGTGTAGCCTAACTAATTAATGAATTTCTAACGATCAAAAATACAAAAAGTGTTAAGCGGCGCGGAGCGCCGATCATGAATGTATAATTTTCGGCCTTTTAGATTGACAAACAGTTCGGAAATTATAAGCGGCGCAAATCACCAAGAACTTTTGTCATTTTTACCGCCCATAAGATTTTGTAGCTCTGTGAATACTTATAGTCCGAGAGAGCAGAAAATTATGAAATTTTTACGAAACAATTTTGACAATTCAAGCTTCTAACACTTGCGAATCACTAATTTACTATAAAGATATTTTGACTGATCCAGGCTTTCAAACGCAATGCTGGAGCTTTAAAAAAAGAAAGAACAGTAACCAGCGGCGCTGTGCGCCGGGAAATTTTGACGGTTTTGATCTTCAAACTCAATTTATACCGCTTAAATCATACAGAACAGCCAAACTGATTCCGGTGCGAAGCGTCGGAAATATATAGAAATTCCTAACCCTTTTACCTTTTTTGTCCTCCCAAAAATCTCGTTGCACATGAACAACAAGATTTTACGGCTGCGGGGAACTGTGGTGGTGCTCTCAAGCGTCCCAAACGGGATCCGGGGCAGAGCCCCGAAAAATTTTCTCAAAAAATCACTTTAATGTTAAATAGTAACGTTAAACATTTCGTAAAATCGGCCAAATTTTGGTTTCTGAATTAAGTCAAAAAATCATAAATGTTGCTCAAAACTTCTGAGCTGAAATGCGTTTTTCGACCTCTGCTAAGTACATAGCTAAGCAACGGGCCGCTGCCAACAAGAATTAGGAAGATATATCAATAAAATTTTGTTCTTATCGTTTCCAGGCCTGTGGCCTTCTTATTAACAAGATGTATATTTCAGAAAACATAAAATGCGCAAAAGCAAGAAAATTTGACCATTCCTTTCATTTAAAATAAGATTGTGTCCTTGTAAAAAAAGACAGACATAACAGAGGGTAGACGAACTGGTAAGTACTCAATCATTTTCGCACTGTTACTATTATGCTTAACAAGCATACGCAGTTTCATTCAATGAACAATTAGTGCATTGAGTCCCTAAAGTGATAAGTGCCGGATTATTTTAGCTGATTCAAGCTTTTTAGCTCATTGGATCTATACATAACAATAAATAATAATCACTCGGCGCGGAAAATTTTGACGTTTTTGCCTTTTTGAAATCAATTTTCTGGACACAATTATTGCACCAGAAAAATCACCAAAATTTCTGAAAAATTTTGGGAGGGAGGAGCATATGCTGCCAATGCCCCTGGCTACGTCCATGACCTATAATACAATTGGGTAGGTACCCCAACATTATGTCCCCTACAGCAACACTAAGACATTTCTGGGAAGTGCGGTTTTTTTATAAATTACCTTTTGAAAAGAAAATCAGTTGTTTAGCGAATTCTTTGATTTTTGCGCGCATAGGCGACTTCTCTTACTAGTCACACATGGGCGTGGGGGGTTCGGGGATTTGTACACCCCAGAAGTTAAAATATCCCTCGCAGATTACTGCAGAACTCCAGAATTCGATTTTTAGTAACATTAATGGCGATTTACCCCATCCTTACCTCCCAGAATTTTGGTGTTGCCCATGTGTATGTTCCTAGTCCCCTTCTTTTATTTATTTAATAATCCGCAATCCCAAGTATATCTGTCCTTTTTTGTTCCATTGGAGCATTTTTTTGCTAGTACATACAATGTATCATATTTATTAAGGGCAGGCACCTGAAACATGCATTTATATGAGTTGACAAATTTTAACTGTTTTAGGTAACCAAGATTCGACCGATTTTGTGAAAATTTTAACTTTCACGATTCAACGTTAAAGTGCTTTTGTTATAAAAATTTCCGAGCTCTACGTCCATTGGCATCAAATAATTTTTGAAAACGACGAAATTTCTTCTAATCTAAGGGAGAGTGGAGTTTTTTATTCTATGAGGGAGGCCTAATACCACGCCCATGTGAGATTAAGATAGCGAAGCACATACATAAATGTTTTCCACTCATAACAGTTGTTTTGCTTTTTTATTAATAAAAATGCAAATATAAAATCGTATAATTTTTACTGCTGCATCCACGAGTCACATATGTATGGACGAAACCATTCTATCGATTAAGCTTATGGACGACAAGTTGAGAGGTTATTATGCTATTATATAGGTGCATACCAAAAATGCAAAAGACTAACAATTTCTAACTTTTATACAAGATAAATAGTACCTATTCATCTTAGGTAGCGCGTTAGCGCGTACCTATAATATACTTGGGTACCCCTAACACCTGTGCACCCCTACAGCTATAACGGGACACTTCTGGAGGGTGCGGTTTTTTTAAAAGAAAGATAATAAAAAAATTCGCTGCCCGTCTTTTTTGTTTTTCTTGAAACTTAAAACTGACTGTGTAAAGAAGGTGTAAAGTTTTTGTGTAACGTTATAACGTAGGACAAATTTTGGGACCTTTTTACTGCGATTTTTTGCATTGTTTAGAGAAAGTCTGATTTTGTACATATTTTGCGATTCTTTGCATATAAAATAGGGAGATTTTTCCTAGTCCCCTCCTTTTACATCCTCGATAATTCTCAATCCCAAGTATATTCCCATTTTTTGTTCCATCGGAGCATTTTTCTTTGCTAGTCATAGGTAGCGCGTTAGCGCGTACCTATAATATACTTGGGTACCCCTAACACCTGTGCACCCCCTACAGCTCTAACGAGACACTTCTGGAAGGTGCGGTTTTTTTTAAAAGGAAGATAATAAAAAAATTCGCTGCCCGTTTTTTTTGTTTTTCTTGAAACTCAAAACTGACTGTGTAAAGAAGGTGTAAAGTTTTTGTGTAACGTTATAACATAGGACAAATTTTGGGACATTTATAATGCGGCATGTGGACAACTGAGTATTGATGACTCGAAGAATTGATCAGCATAGGATAATAGAGGGATGAATTCTACAGATGGTACTTTTTTTGTTTTTTAAAATTTGCATTAGTTATCGAATGGCAGTGTAAAGAGTGCGAAAATCTGGGGGTGAAAAAGCACTTTTTGGTCGAGTTTTCAACCTGCTTATGTCCGATACTAACTCCAATTATGAGTTTTTTGAAATGTTTTCTGACAGAAATGTAGAGCGGATCAAGGGCTACATTCTGCATATAAGCAAAGTCTTCTATGCTCTATGGTGAGTTAGATCCTGGGGTTTAAAGTTTACACTCTAGTGGATGGTGTAAAAAACGGATTTTAACTAAGATTTCTCTGCCAAATTTCACCGCTTATGAGTCAGGGTAAATTGAATACAGCAGTAATAAAGTACCTCTCAGGGGCTACACATCGCAGCAAACCGCATTTTAAAAAACGCAATATTGAGTTATTTATGGGGGTGTAAAGTTCGAAATCAGAGGTAAAAAATGGGCGAAAAAACACGTTTTTTCCGAATTTTGATTAATAAATCATACCAAATAATTTTTGCAAGAGAATTTCGGCACACACAGGAATGTACTACGATTTAAAAGCTACAAATTGTACCAAACCGAATTTCTTTAAAATCAATGGGGAGTTCGGTACGGAATTTTAAAGTTTACAGTGTTCTAAATGATGGAAAATACGTTTTTGTTGCGTTTTTTTGTTCGCCACTTTCTCCGTCCAGAAGTCGGCATAAGTCCGATAGAATAAAAAATAAAGTGCTTTATATCGGGTGCATGTCAAAGCAAATTGTCTATACATTGATATTTGGCGAGTGTAAAGTCAAAAATTTGGTGTTCAAAATGCGTTTCTGTCTTGTTTCTTCTGCCTGCTTCTTTGGTTATGAGTCAGGGACACGATAATTAAGTCTAGAAATGGACCAGGAACCAAATTTGATATGCCAGTCTGGCGCATATGTTTACATTCTACAGTGTTGTAAAGTAGTTTACACCTATTGTTAGTTTGCCCATAGAACATTTTGGAGACTTAATTTTTTTCATAAATATTAATCGTAATATCGGAACAATATCAAAATTACGAATCTGACCAAAATCTTCTTTACACTAGGTGTTTACATGAAGTTTACACTACATATGTATTTATCTTCGTTTTTGAGCATTCCAGAAACCTAATTATTTCCTGGAGTCTAGAAATTTTCAAAGAATCAAATGTGAGACGTCACGTAGGCGCGTTTGTTTACATCCAACAGTGATGTAAAGTAGTTCATTGTTTATTTGTCCTCAGACCATTGTACTTGGGTATTAATATCATAGGTAGCGCGATAGCGCTACCTATAATATACTTGGCCATCCTTTTTCTTATATGTTTATCACAGCGAGTGCGAAATTTGTGTCCCCCCCTCACAGCAACAACGGCACACACCTGGGAGGTGCGGCTTTTTTTAATCGATGGATAATTAAAAAATTCGATGCCCGTGTTTTTTTCTTTTGTTTACACTCAATACTGAGTTAGCAATGAGCGTGTAAAATGTAAAGCAAAAGATCAAATAATTTGCGGAGGGCCAATTTTTTTTCAAAATTTTGCCCCCCAGCTGTAAATTACGAATCTGACCTTAAAATTTCTTTACAGTCAATGGTTGTTGCACAAAAGTGTAAAGTATACGTGTTTTTTACTCTTTGCGTGTCCTTCAGCTTATCTAAATCAATTTTGGTTTCTGTGCAGTCCAATCGGTTTTATAATGTAGAGGGTTGCAAAATCTCAAAACCGATTTTTTTCTTATAACGCAATATTTCTTGATCTGTGATCGTTTTAGTGTAAAGGCTTCGAGACGAAAAACGATATCTATTCAACTACTCCGCTAAGTAGGCGGAACATGCTAATTATGCTTAAAAGGTGCCCTGACCTTAGTGTTACAGATTCCAGTTTATTTTGTTTCTATACACCCAATATTGCGATATTAGCACAAGTGTAAAGTTTACACCGAGAAGCATTTTTGCGCCCAGAACGTCGTAGATAATGATTTTTTTAAAATGTTCTCCGTAAGGTCAGAATAACGAATCTGACCCTTAAACTTTTCTACAGCCAGTGTTTGTTGAGGTATGAAGAGGTGAACTTTGAATTATATATACATCTTTTTTCTAATGCCGATAGATAACTCCGCATTGCATATTTTTGATCAGATTTTTCGTATTTCAGAGGTTTTTGACTCGTCTTTAATAAATAATTATTTTTATCATCATAAATGCACTATTCTTAAACATCAGTAGAATGATTAATATCTTTCAAAATAGGATAATCAAGCTGAAATCTGCTGATACGTTGAGTTGGCGCAGTGGGTGACAACTCCGTTCTCGGATGCGGTATTAAACAAAGAATGATGGGTTCGAATCTTCTGAATGCTGACTTTTTCATTTTTTCAATTCTTTTGGCAAAACCATGTACTTCATTTGACTCATATATCTATTTAGGTTCTGCAGATAACACTTTTTTGTGTTTTGAATTTCGCCTCAGTTGTCGAATGGAAGTGTAAAGAGTGCGAAAATCTGGGGGCGGAAAGACACATTTTGGCCGAGTTTTCGATATGTTTATGTCTGCCAACAACTCCGGTTATGAGTTTTAGGAAATTTTTTCTGACAGAAATGTGCTACGGATCAAGGGCTATCTTGTGCTTACCAGCAAACTTTACTACAATCAATACGCAGTTAGTACCAGGGTTTTAAACTTTACACTCTAGTGGATAAGTAAAAAAACAGATTTTTTCCAAGATTTATCAGCCAAAAGTTGGGGTTAATTAAATAAAATAGAAATGAAGTAACTTCTAATGCTAAACGTCGAAGCCAGCCGCGTTCAAAAAAACGTAATATTAAGTTGTTTATGGTGTGTAAGTAAAGTTCGAAATCTGAGGTGTAAAGTGGGCGAAAACAACAGGTTTTTTCGTATTTTGATTGATAAATCATATCAAATATTTTGCGGAACATAAGTTTGGCACATACAAACCTACTACAATCAAAGGGCAACAAACTGGCCCGAACTGAATTCATTTACATTCAATGGGCGTTAGGTTCAGATTTTTAAAGTTTACAATGTGGTGGACAGTGGAAAATACGTGTTTGTACATTTTTTGTTCGCCACTTTCTCTGTTCAGAAGTCGGGCGAGGTCGAATAGGATAAAAATAAAGTAAAATTTTAGTTTTTTCCTACGTAAAATCAGAATTGGTATTCTGACTGTTAGTATTCTCTACACCTAGTAGTTGTGTAAAGTTTGCACTATTCATTTGTTGTTAATATGTAGTTTATACTACAAATTTATTTTACTACCAAATCTAAGCGTTAGTGTTCCTTACACTTGATATTTGCGTGAAGTTCTTGAATTTTTGCCGAAAAACATTGTTTTTTAATTTACCAACATCCCACCTTTTCAATTTTCTTAAAGTTTAAAACCTTTTACAATTCTCTTCATAATTTAATGGTAGGTTTAAACTTTAAGTTTCTCTTGGTTTACAACTCTCGCTTAGCAAGCTCATTTTTCAATACTTTTTCATAGTGATCAATCGCGTTTAGTTCGGAATTGGTGGACGGCCCTTATTTTATTACTCGGCTTAAATAATCCAAGTGACTATCTTTTGATTATTTTCTTTATCGCAAATTCAAACATTCAAATTTCAATTTAAAAATCATAAAAATTATTTCATAATTTTTATGTAAGATGACTGGCTGGTTGAGAGCTCTTTTTTGTTGTTTTCATTGTTCATTGTGCTCGTAGGAACCAGAAAAGAAATAGTTTTTCGCCATAGGTATTCTCTGGCGAAAAGAAGTTAACAAAGCTTTTTGCGTTAATTATTATTTTGGTCCAAAATAGGTCAACTGACCTAGGGCAAAATTCCGGGGCTACTTAATTACTACTGCGTTAGGTTTTTAGGGCATAGCTGCCAATAGCTCCGTAGGTACGGACGAATTTAGGTCCGAGGAGTTTGAGACCGTAGTTATTGAGGGTCGTGTGGTTGAGTCCGGCGTTTCGCCCTAGCAACCTGACCAGCGCTAAGTGTAGCCAGGTACTTAAGTAAGTCCCGTAGGTACGTTATATGTCGTTTCCAAGTTAATTTAAATGTGGAACGACCTCTATAACTTACAGGACTGTTTAGAATGTAACATATATTTACTATAGCTAATAAAAAATAGTAAACTTTATACTTCCGACAATCAAGAGCATATCTAACTCAGTTTTAAATTATATGCAGTCTGAATGATTTCAAAACGTAGACGGTTATAAAATCTAGGGAGTCTTTTTTTAAACAATATTTTTCAAATTTAGAGGCAATTAATTTATGTTAAGAACAATAATGTTTTCCGCGTTCTTGGACTGCTGTCGTTATTGTGGTATGTTACTGTATGTGTTTGCTGACTGATGCACTGAAATCATGCTAATTAAAAATTGGGTACTAGCAAAGAAAAATGCTCCGATGGAAGAAAAAAGATGAATATACTTGGAATTGTGGATTATTAAGGATGTAAAAGGAGGGGACTAGGGAGAATCTACCTAAAGTCGCAAAATCTGCTAAAAATCACACTTTCTCTAAGCAACGCGAAAAATCGAAGTATATTCTGCGGTCTCTAAAAAGTGTCTTTTTAAAATAATTTTCAAAATTTCAGATAATAAACGAAATCTATAATGTTTCCTTTTTTTAAATTGTTGGCAAGTAGCAACACTGACTAGTTTCGTATCCTGATTGAAAGAAAACTTAGTGGTATTGTATTTAAAGTTGTTTTATTTTGCTATGAGCATTATAGCAAGCAAAGCAGGGGCCGATTGATTAGTGCACACAATCGTTACGGGCATGCTAGTGTACCTACATTTAGTCTGTTTCAAGTCAACTCACGCGTTTCCTACTGTTTTGAACCAACAATTCTTGCAATTTTTTCGAATGCATCGATGTTTGCTATTTCATTCAATTGGCTTAGAAAGACTGTTACTCGATATCATTTCCCATAGCTGCTGCATAGCTAACGTGCTGCTTTTTCGATCATTTTTATGGTTAAATATTTATTCTAATGTGTTGACCGCAGAATATACTTCGATTTTTTGCGTTGCTTAGAGAAAGTGTGATTTTTAGCAGATTTTGCGACTTTAGGTAGATTCTCCCTAGTCCCCTCCTTTTACATCCTTAATAACCCACAATTCCAAGTATATTCATCTTTTTGTTCCATCGGAGCATTTTTCTTTGCTAGTATATAATATACTTGGCCATCCTTTTTTCTTATATGTTTATCACAGCGAGTGCGAAATTTGTGTCCCCCTCTCAGCTATAACGGCACACATCTGGGAGGTGTGGTTTTTGTAAAAGGTAGATAATAAAAAAACTTAGATACCCTTTTTTGTTTACACTCAATACCGAGCTAGTCGTGAGTGTGTAAAGTGTAAACCGAAAAATCAAATAATTTGCGAAGGGCCAATTCTTTTAAAATGTTTTCTCTGATTAGTAATTTACGAATCTGGTCTTAAAATTTCTTTACACTCATTAGTTGTTGCACAGGAGTGTAAATTAGACGCTTTTTTACTGTTTTCATGTGCACAAGCATATCTAACTCAGTTTTACATTCTATGCAGTCTGATTGGTTTCAAAAGGTAGACGGTTATAAAATCTAGGGGGACCTTTTTTATTTTTTTTAAAAGTGATATTTTCAAATTTAGAGGCGGTTTATTTTAAAGAGTCTGGGACAAAAAAAATTTTTCTCCACTTAGTAGACAGAAGGTGGTAATTATCTTTAAAATGTGCCTCGTCCTATGCGCTACACGTCAAAATTTATTTTGTTTCTTTACAATCAATATTGCGTTATTAGTGCAGGTGTAAACTTAGCACTAAAAGATTTTTTCCGCTTAGAGCGTCGTAGATGATGAATTTAAAAAGAAATGTTCTCTGTAAGGTCAGAATAACGAATCTGACCTTTAAAATTTTCTACAGCCAGTGTTTGTTGAGGTATGACGAGGTGAAGTTTGAATTATACATACATATATTTTCTAATGCCGTAGATAACTCCGTATTGCATATTGTTTGATCAGATTTTTATTATTTCAGAGGTTTTTGACTCGTCTTTAATAAATAATTATTTTTATTATCATAAACGCACTATTGTTAAACTTCAGTAGAATGATGAATATTTTTCAATATAGTATAATCAAGCTGAAAACTGGGCTGCGAGTTGAGTTGGTGCAATGGCTGACGTATCCGTTCTCACATGTGGATTTAAAAAAAGAATAATGGCTCAAGTCTTCTGAACACTAACTTTTTCATTTTTTTAATCCTTTTGGCAAAACCGTATACTTCATTTGACTTATTCATCTATTTAGGTTCTGCAGATAACACTTTTTTGTTTTTGAATTCAGCCTTAGTTCTCGAATGGGAGTGTAAAGAGTGCGAAAATCTGGGGGTGAAAAGACACATTTTGGTCGAGTTTTCGACTTGTTTATGTCTGCCAACAACTCCGCTTATGAGTTTTAGGAAATTTTTTCTGACAGAAATGTACTACGGATCAAGGGCTATCTTGTGCTTACCAGCAAATGTTTCTACAATCAATACGCAGTTAGTATGAGGGTTTTAAACTTAAAACTCTAGTGGTTGAGTAAAAAACAGATTTTGTCCAAGGTTTCTTTGCCTACTTTATCGGTTATGAGTTGGGATGAATGAATAAAATAGAAATAAAGTAACTTCTAAGAGCTACACGTCGAAGCAAGCCGCGTTCAAAAAAACGTAATATTCATTTGTTTATGGGGGTGTAAAGTTCGAAATCTGAGGTTTAAAATGGGCGAACAAACAGGTTTTTTTTCGTATTTTGATTGGTAAATCATATCAAATATTTTGCGGAACATAAATTGGCACATACAAACGTACTACAATTAAAGGGCTACAAACTGGCCCGAACCGAATTTATTTACACTCAATGGGGCGTTAGATTCAGATTTTTAAAGTTCACAATGTGATAGTGGAAAATACGTGTTTGTCCGTTTTTTGTTTGCCACTTTCTCTGTTCAGAAGTCGGGCGAGGTCGAATAGGATAAAAATAAAGTACTTTCTAAGGGGTACGCGTCACAGCGAATTGCGTTTGTTTATATCAATATTTAGTTTTTTGAGAGGTGTAAAGTCAAGAAATGGGGGATTTAAACGTGTTTCTGTCTTGTTTTTTTCTGCCAAGTTCCAGGTTATGAGTCTGGACATAATCTCAAGTCTAAAAATGAATCAGAAACCAAGTGTGATACGCCAGTTTGTTTGCACTCAACAGTGGTGTAAAGTGGTTTACATCTGATATTTATTTGTTCTCGGGATTTAATTTTTTAATAAAAGTTGATCGTAATATCAGAGTAATATCAGAATTACGAATCCGACTGAAAATTTTCTTCACACTCTGTGGGTGTGTAAAGTTTACGCTGCATATTAGCTTTAGTTCTAGAGCCTTGCGGGAGCTTAATTTTTTTCAAAATGTTCTACGTAAAATCAGAATTGGGAATCTGACTGTTAGTTTTCTCTACACCTAGTAGTTGTATAAAGTTTGCACTATTCATTTGTTTTTAATATGTAGTTTATACTACAAATTTATTTTGCTTCCAAATCTGAGCGTTAATGTTCCTTGCACTTGATATTTGCGTAAAGTTTATGCTGTAAAACTTTGATCTGTTTAAATAATGTAAGGTTGTCTTGTTTAAAAAGGATAATGCTGATGTTAATAACAATATTGTTTTCCGCGTTCTTGGACTGCTGTCATTATTGTGGCATGTTACTGTATGTGTTTACTGACTGATGTACTCACTAGCAAAGAAAAATGCTCCTATGGAACAAAAAAGATGAATATACTTGGAATTGTGGATTATTAAAGATGTAAAAGGAGGGGACTATGAAAAAGCTACGTAAAGTCGCAAAATCTGATAAAAATCACACTTTCTCTAAGCAACGCAAAAAAATCAAAGTATATTCTGCGGCCTCTAAAAAGTGTCTTTTTTAATTAATTTTCAAAGTTTCAAATACGAGTGTATAAACGAAATCTATAATGTTTACTTTTTTAAATTGCTGGCAAGTAGCAATGCTGACTAGCTTCAAATCCTGATTGATAGAAAACTAAGTGGTATTGTATTTAAAGTTGTTTAATTTTGTTATGAGCATTATAGCAAGCAAAGCAGGGGCCAATTGATTAGTGCATACAATCGTTACGGGCATGCTAGCGTACCTACACTTAGTCTGTTTCAAGTCAACTCACGCGTTTCCTACTGTTTTAAACCAACAATTTCTTCAATTATTTTGGATGCATCGATGTTTGCGATTTCATTCGATTGGTTTAGGAAGACTGTTACTCAATATCATTTCCCTTAGCTACTGCAGAGCTAACGTGCTGCTTTTTCAATCATTTTTATGGTTAAATATTTATTTTAATGTGTTGGCCGCAGAATATACTTCGATTTTTTGCGTTGCTTAGAGAAAGTGTGATTTTTATCAGACTTTGCGATTTTAGGTAGCTTTTTCCTAGTCCCCTCCATACGTGGGCAGCAAGAAAATTCTGGGGGGGTGCAAAATTTTTTGAAGGTCGAAAAATGGCCTTAAAAATGGTGGTACGGCGATAAAAACACCATTTTTCGACGTTTCTCATCAAGCACTATCCATTGACATCAAAAAATTGCGAAAAAACGAAAAAAATTTCAAGAATTGAATTCTGGGGTGGGGGGTATTTTGATTTCTGGGGGGTATTTTGGTTTCTGAGGGGTGCATACCCCCCAAACCCCCCACGCCCAGGTGTGGTCCCCTCCTATTACATCCTTAACAATCCACTATTCCAAGTATATTCATCTTTTTTGTTCCATCGGAGCATTTTTCTTTGCTAGTTTATATAATGAAGGTACATAACGTTGGCCTTGTTTTGCGCAAGCGTAATTTTTTAATAAAAATCTTCCCTTTTTTGACATTTTTTGCATAAACCGTACGGTTATGTTGAACACACAGGTCAAAGCATTCAATTGAAGTCTCATTCAATAGGAGTATCTGACTTTGGTAAATTTGCAATCGTCGTGAGCATGCCTGGGCGTGGGGGTTAGGAGGGGGTATGCACTCCCGAGAAACCAAAAAACCCCCAGAAATCAAAACACCCCCCAGAAGTCAATTTTTGAAATTTTTTTGTTTTTTTTGCAATTTTTGGTGCCAATGGATAGTGCTCGTTGAGAAACGTTGAAAAATGGTGCTTTTTCGCCATACCATCATTTTTAAAGCCATTTTTTGACCTTTGAAAGAATCTTGCACCCCCAGAACTTTGGGGCCGCCCACCTATGGTCGTGTCGTGAGTCTTGCTCCTCCTACGCGCTTCAATGGATTTATGTTTTTTGAATCGCATATTATATTGCATCATGAACTATGAAAATTGAGCCAACCGGTTTTCACGTAATCGCTCGACTTTATCTCTTGTACGCATTGCGTAATTCATGTAGGTACCACACTACCTAAAAGTTTTGCAGGCTAAAATTAGACAGTCTTCTAAATTATAAAAAGTTTCACCGGCAAGCATCCTGCATATGTATGTAACAAGCCTCCATAACTAAAATTTAAAACTGTATCGAAAATGATCAAGTACGATGACGCGTAGTTATTCGCATTAAGATTACCTACTTAATTTTAGACAAACAGCGCTTTTTTAAGTTTATCGCTGACGTCAACTCAGCGAATTTTATTATTTGAATTTGAGGAAATGCTTGATAGTTTTTAACGATTGTCCATTGAAGTTCAGTGTCTAGATCGAAGAAAGAGTTGTTCATCAGCAAGCATGAGCATGAATGTTATGATACGCCAGGCTTTGGCAACAGACTTGATTCAAATCGAAGAAATGGCTAAAATTGAAGACTTTCATATCGGTATACACAACTGGCGGCTTTATTTTGCAACTAGTCCCGAATATTGGCAAGTGGCCGAAACGAGCAATGGTGAAATAATAGGATATAAGGTATGTCTGCAGGTATCTCTATACATCCGAGAGCAGTGAGCAAAGTGAGAAAAATTAAGCTTCAATTGAATGCAATGAAAAAGGCCGAAAAATGATGGCCGTTATGCAAGGGCGGACTTAGGGGTGGCGGTTGCCCTTTCTAATAAACTAGTTGATCGCAATGATGTAGATATGTATTTTAAATGATTTTAGCCATTTTTAATGATTATTCAAGTATTTCCAGCGCTTCGCGTTCAGAACTAATGACATTTACTGACTTTCTTGACCTTCTGAAAACCTTATTTTTACGTCAGAAGAGTGATATTTTTGCTGTGGTCCTTATCAATTTAGTATTTTCTCGACGCATTGTGCCAAATTTCTAGTTATGCACGTTTTTCATTGAAATTTTTCTGAAATTTTGAAAATGTCAGCTCGCATCATCAATGATTCTCTTATCAAAAAAGGCAAAAGCATTACTTTGGCATAATGGATGGATTTTTCGGACTATTTTTGACACTATTGGAAAAATTTGGGGTTTCGCTTATCGAAATTTTTTGATCCGCCACCGGTTATAAGCTTAGTCATCGTAAACTTGCAAATGTTGCGCCAGCAAAGGATATCAATATATAATTAATAACAAAGCTAATATGTAAGAGTTTATTCAAAATGTTTTTATTAAATACCTTTCTATGCCAAATATGATTTTGAAGTTGTATTTCGGCTATGACCGGTTACCGGAAAGACCCTGTACATGAGTCCAATGTGCAGCGACCAGAGATGCAGAAAAATCGCAAAAAAAGACAAACAATTAAATTTTGGGAGTCTACTGCTTCTGCGAGTTTATTTATTATAGGGTACTCTAAACTCCCCTAACCTTTTAAGCCCACGTGCGCATGAGTCCGTTGTCGTTGTCAGTCAATCCATTCCGTTTATCTATTATCTTAATATATTGATAAATCAGTCAATCAGCGATTGGTTCCGTGCAGCGCGGATACAACGTTCTAAAAGGGGACAGGCGTATCAAATGCAGAACAATTCTCAGTCTACATAGCCAAAGAGGTCAAGAGCATGTTTGGGGAACGAACAAATTCTGGGGATCCGGTTGGTGGAATCTCGTCAGCTAATTTAACATGGGCCTGCGCGCTGTAATTCTTGAATTGCTAAGTGACAGGGTTTGAGCTTCTAAAGATAATATTTACCCTAGATGAGCTCCATCTTATGATACACAACGGATGACTAATCACACATAAGTGTGGTGTCTGTGGGTCTCTGAACCTCCCAGAATCCGGCGCCCCCTCTCCAATATCGATAAACCTTCAGAATTGAATTTTTGATGCTATTTTTAGCAATTTACCCCATCAGACCACGAAGAATCAGGTCGCTGTCCATATGTGACTAATGCATTCAACTTCCAGTAAATAATAAGCTTCCAATGACTAAACATCGAAAAATAATCAGTATCAAAAATAACTAAAATTCTTACATATATATTACTTTTAACTAAATGCGAAATAAAAATGAGAAAATCATTCTCAACATTCTGTTTTTCGCCATTCAAAAATCTGCTAGCTTGCGATTTTGCGCGCTAGTCTTTAACGCTTATGGGCCCTTAGGATTTCATAACTTATCTGTAAATTTTTTGAGAAACTTTTTTACCTTTTAAATGTAAGTTTTCTTTGACGCGAAGGAAGGAACGCTGAAACATACCAAAAAATAAAGCAGCATATTAAGCAAACCAAAGCGTAGGTATACATCTCAAGCATCCATGGGCAGCAGCCAAATTCTGGGGGATGGATCAAAATTGGTAATCACAAAAAAGCATGCCAAAAAATCAATTCGGGAGGTTTATCGACTTTTGCGGAGGCTTTTTCAGATATTATAGGGGCTGTAAACACACGTTGGCGTGGGGGTTGCATGCATCCCCCAGAAGTAGAAAATTCCCTCAGATTACTGTAGACCCTAGAATTCTATTTTTTTGGGTGATATTTTAGTGAATTCACTTAATCAGACCTTCCAGAATTTTCTTGATGCCTATGTACGACATAAACCCTCCCACCACGCCCAGCGTGATCTTAAATTCACAATTTTTTTCTGTGTTACATTCGTACGTGAGCAGCAAGAAAATTCTGGGGGGTCCAAGATTTTTTGAAGGTCAAAAAATGGCCTTAAAAATGGTGGTATGGTGATAAAAACACCATTTTTCGACGTTTCTCATCAAGCACTATCCATTGGCATTAAAAAATTGCGAAAAAACGAAAAAAAATTTCAAAAATTGAATTCTGGGGGGGTATTTTGATTTCTGGGGGGGGGGTATTTTTGTTTCTGGGGGTCCAGACCCCCCAGACCCCCCACGCCCATGTGTGGTTACATTTATTATCACTTGACTTCGAAAACAATATATTCACTTGCAAAAATCATTCGTTATGAATAATTTTTTAGGTTGATAATTTGTTGCCCGGTGGATCGGCAAAACATGCTTTTCAGCTGGTAGTTCAAACCAAGCACAGAGGTCAGGGACTGACAAGACTATTTGACACCATGCATTACAGCAAACATAAAATTCCATGCACTGCCAATGCAACAAAATTTTCGTTGAAGTGCTACAAGTTTGATTCGTTTGGTGATCGTTTGCTGGGGTTCTCTGGCCAGTTTGCTGATCAAAATTTAGCTAAATCTTACAATGTTGCAAATAGAGTTCATTTTCAGATAGCAACTTGCAATCATTTAAAAGATATATTGAAATACGTTAAGAACGTGTGTGGCTTTGACAGGAGCGAATTCGTCGAAGAATGGTCTTTCCCGCAGAAATTTCCTTGCTATTCTAGGTCAATTGTTGCCAAGAAAGACGGTGAACTTTGTGGTTATGGTACGCTGCGAGAATATGACGGTTATCATGTGATAGCACCATTGTACGCTGATAACGACGACATTGCCGAGCGGATATTTTTTGAAATCGCAAATTCATTTTTAGGCACTTCCGTTAAGTTTTATTTCCTAACCAAATCAAACTGTCGAACAATGATTAATTTGGCACAGAGATTGAAAATGCAATGTTGCGATGATGAGATAAGAACTTTTAGACACTTCGATGAACAAAAAATGGCGCATGGTGATGTGAATACTATTTATGCGATGCACGACTTCTATCCCGTTTGAAAAATTTTAGATTTGCTGTATCGTGAAAGTCGACTTGATTGATAATGAATGAATATTCGGTTAAACTCATGATTGCCTCATCGTAAATATTGAAAATTGAAAAAACAGTTTTCGTTTATTTTTTTATCGTTGAAAAAGTTTCTGATCCGATTCACAAAAAGTTCATTTATCATTGACAAAAAATTGATGAGCATGCTTCTGTAATCTCTAAGAAGCACGATCAGAAATTTTAAAATTTTTCATCCTTGAAAATTCGTGTAGAAGGATTATCACACATGTGCCAAAATGACCCCGGTATACATATATGCTAACGCAAAATGTATGTTAATCCACACTTTCTGATCAATTCGAAACACTTAAGCAGAAAATTTTTGAGTTCCATCCATTTGGCCGTACAATCGTCATAAAAATTTACCGTTTTTCGATTCTATAGTCTGGTTCACATAACTTCGTGCATAAATTTCAAGAATTTTCATCGGCAGTAAGCTCAAGGTTACGATAATTATATATCATATCAATGCTATAATCGCAATCTGTCAGCATATATTGTTGGACATGGTAAGATTTATGCACGAAGTTATGTGAAACAGACTATAAGAATCTGAACTAGACCCGCAAGTGTACGTATGTCTGCACCAGTCTCGGTTTGCACTTTGTCATGTATTTTCATGCTCAGGATTCTACATAGACCCCCACGCGCAGCGCGCCTCTGTTCGAGAGTCCGCATTCCGTTCAACCGTCTTCCAGAAAGAAAAGACGTTTTTTGCGAAACAGGGCGAAGATAGAAAGAAAGAAAATCATAAAAACGACCTACATGTCTTTAGTCAGTTTTGAATAGGTATAGAATCGCACATGGGCGTGAAGGCGTGGACTTTTTTCCCGAGAATCTGACGGACCTTCTAAAACCGAACGACCCCCAGAATTGTATTTTTATGTCATTTTCGCCCCATTGGACTACCAGAATTCGGCTGCTGCTCACCTAAGAAAGAAACGAAATTCTACCTAATGCATGGTAGATAATGAAAAAGCATAATTTTGCTTTTATCACCCAGGAATGTAAAAGAAAATTTTGGATGAGCGATCGGTATGATGAAAGTAGTAGGTAACAGGACCCTTGTGCGGAAAAATAGGTACCTACTGCAAACATTTATCGAAAAGTAGGAAAAAACTGCCTTCGATCGTTTATATAAAAGAATGACAATTTTTCAATTTTAGGACAAAAGTGAATACTGTGCGCTTTAAAAACGATCGGAGACTTTAGAATTTCTAAATGACTGTCTGAATATTCCTAGGCAGGCTCATCAATAGTGTTGTAAAAGATGAGGATTTTTTGCAAGATAACAGATAAAGATAAAGTTGAAATTTTAAAATCTAGAAGATAAAGAAAGATAAAAAATTAAGAAAGTAAAGATAATTTGCAAGATAAAGGAACCAAAAAGATAAAGATAAAGTGTACATATGTAAATATGGTCGCCTGGACCCAGGAGAATGATGTTTGTGAAGTGCAATAAACGAGAGTGGGTAATGTAAAGCAGCCAAATGAATGCCCTAATTTCTACACCTGAGATCAAAGAGGTGATAGGCATTAAGCATACATAAATGTAGGTTTGGGGGTTTGCCTGCGATATCTGACCGACCCACGTACTACTACTACAACTGGCAGACAGCAAGTCACTTCTTTCTTTTCACAAGCATCAAAACCCTGCTCTGTGCGCCTGTACAAAGTATAGTCGCAACAGTTATTGATTTTTTCAAATGTCTCCATGTCTCACAGGCTTGGACTTAGATCAACGTGGGTGCTAGTAGTAGTACTCCCGCTTAGATCGGCATCACTCCCGCTTACTTAGGTTGATATACGGGCATTAGTCTGGGCCGCACGCCATAGGGTTTAAACAATCGTTTTCTTTTCTTTTCTTTTCTTGTATTACAATAAAACTTGAATGCGTCTAAATGCATTTCACGTCAAACCTGCATTTTGGATTACATGCTAACTTATGTACATACTTTATCTTTTTTGTAAGATAAATTCCTATCAAAAAGATAAAGATAGCCTGTGATTTTTCCAAAAGATAAAGATAAAGATTTGTCTTTATCTTTATCTTGCTGAAAAGATAAAGATATCTTTTACAACACTACTCATCAATGAACAGGTCCAAATGACTTATCTAAGCAGTAAAAAAGTAAACATATGTACACAGGTACTTAAAATGCCGACATAACCGTTCATCTTTTATTTCACGAATAAAATTAAACAAAGTCTGAGTAAATGCGTAGATTACATTAAAACGTCGAAGACAGCACACATTATTGAAAAGTCTATTACAATTTAAATTGAACGACGAAATCTTCGGTGTGCTCAACCTTTGTGTCAGCTATGGCTTTCGCTATGTCTTGACAATGTTGCTTGATCCACTCCGAATATTGATTAGTAACTACTGGAGCAGCTAGGCACTTTTCAGCCTACAATCATTTTTCGATGAACAAAGTAAAACGAAAATGCTAAGCAAAAGAAACAGATTTGATAAAAAATAGAAGTTAGGCTTATATTTGCATCGTACACATACCTGGGCATGGGGGTTGGGGGGTATGCACCATACGTGGGCAGCAAGAAAATTCTGGGGGGGGGTGCAAAATTTTTTGAAGGTCAAAAACTGGCCTTAAAAATGGTGGTATGGCGATAAAAACACGATTTTTCGACGTTTCTCATCAAGCACTATCCATTGGCATCAAAAATTGCAAAAAATGAAAAAAAATCGAATTCTGGGGGTTATTTTGATTTCTGGGGGGTATTTTAGTGTTTGGGGGGTGCATACCACCCAAACCCCCCACGCCCAGGTGTGGTATGCACCCCCCGAGAAACCAAAATACCCCCTCCCCAGAATTCGATTTTTGACAATTTATTTGGTTTTTTTTCGCAATTTTTTATGCTAATGGATAGTGCACGATGAGAAACGTCGAAAACTGGTGTTTTTCGCCATACCACCATTTTTAAGGCCATTTTTTACTTTTAAAAAATCCTGCACCCCCCTCCCAGAAATTCGGTGCCGCCCACCTATGATCGTACAGCTGAGCACGACCGGATTTTTTAAAATAAAATGCAAATCTATAATTACTAGCCAATTTGAGGCACTGTTGCAGAAAAATTTTGATTTTCATCCATCTGTAGCCTTCGTTTTGCCTTATTTCCCCCAAAAATTTACCATTTTCCAATGCGGAGCGGGTCTTCGACCCACACGTGCATGTGTGGTAGCGAGCGACTCGAAAACATCGAAAAGATCATTGGCCATTTTCTGGGAGATGAGGAGAATAAATAGCTAAACCCTTAACTAAGGGCCAGAATGAAGAGTTATATCAAATAATTTCATCATATTCTGATTCTCCGTAGTCAAAATAGTCTAACCGTTTTTTTCGTTGCACCATCTACAGTAGGACGCGAGAAAATTTTTTTCGTTTTTACGGACATTCCAATGAAAGAAAGTAAAATTAAAATTACTATCTTAATTCTATAGGATCAAGATTATACGTTTCAAAATACAATTTTTATTGTGTTATGCTGAGTACAGAAGAGATTAACATATTGAGATGAAGTGTTGTTAGTCGCCGGTTCCAAATTTCTTGCAAATGCTGCTTCAAAGATCCACGATTTGTAAAGGTTTTTCGTTTCATATGATTTTCTAAATATTGTATGGTGGTGGTGGCTATCATACGTGGGCAGCACCAAAATTCTGGGGGTGCAAGATGATTCAAAGGTCGAAAAAATGGCCTTAAAAATGGTAGTATGGCGAAAAAACACCATTTTTCAACGTTTCTCATCAAGCACTATCCATTGGCATCAAAAAATTGCGAAAGAAACAACAACCAAAATTGAATTGTGGGGAGGGTATTTCGGTTTCTCGGGGGATATTTTGTTTTCTCGGGGGGGGGGTACATACCCCCAAACCCCCCATACCCAGGTGTGGTGGCTATCGTAAGGAGCATCAAAAAATAATTTCTCATCTATCCTCAAACTCTTCTTGACGCTCAAAAATGTTATGACCATACATGGGCGGCAGCCAAATTCTGGAGGGCTGGGTGGTGTAAAACCGACGAAAATCCCTAAAAACATGCAAAAAAATTGATTCTGTGAGTCTATCGATTTTTAGGGGTCTACCGGATTCTGGGAGTGTCCACCCCCAAACCCCTACGGGCCACGACGCCCATATAAGGTTATGATAAACCATTTTTGGCCTCGACCCTCTGATTAAAAAAAAGAAAAACAAATGTAATAGAACGTAATCAACATACATACGTGTTCTTAGGGAAGGAAGTTTCATTCATACATGATCCTGGGGGGAAGAGGGGAGGGTTTTGAGGAGACCCCAGAAGATTTTTCACCCCCCCGCAAAAATTTTATCACCCCACCAAAATTCGCGATTTTCCAAAAGTTTTTAAAAAATTCGCACAAAAGGTGCTGTTTTAAGCGTTTTAGCCATCTATTTGCTGAAAAGTATTAAATTTTCGGCGCTCGCGCCATATACTTATTTTTTGACCATATTTTGTTCAATTTTTTGAATTTTTCGAATTTTTTTAAAATGTTTTTATGCTCTAGAACGACAGAGCAACATCAGAAACACCGAAAAACGATGTTTTTGTTGCGTATCCACCATTTTTGAGTTCAAAAAGGCGCTTTAAAATTTCACACACCCCTCAGAATTTCCATGCTATGCAGGTCTGGTTTCATCCCTTCAGATTGGCTCGTGGATGCTGTCAACGCCGCTGGATTTCCGACTTACCAAAAACCTTAAGATTGTGTTGCCTTGAGCGTTTTTAGCGATCTTTCAGACTCGCTCAAAGTTTCACTTTTGTCGATGCTTAGTGCTAAATAGCTATTTTTGACCAAATTTTGTTCCCTGCAAGCGAATTGTTTTTGAAAATTTACCGTTTTTATGTTCTAAAAAAGAAACAACATTGTCAGCATACATGTTCGGGTGAGGAGAAGTACCTATATTGCTCCCTACCGCTAAAAAGTCCAGAAATTAAGTACTGTCGAGCTTACATGCACAACATGGGCATTTTGAGGAAGGGGTAACACCAAAAATTTGTTCTAAAGGTCTTTTTATGCTTTAAAACGATGGATTTGCGTCAAAAACACAAGTCCAAGTCGTTTCTTTGTTTTTAAGTGAAAATGAAAAAACTTATGAAAATAAAATTATAAAATTGAGTAAATTGAACAAAATATAGTTTAAAATAAGTAAATGGCGCGAAAATTTTACACTCGAGCCGAGCCGAAAGATCACTAAAAACGCTATAAACATCTTTTCTACGATTTTCTTGGAAAATCAAACATTTCAAGGCGTTAAAAAATTTCTGAGCGATGAGAATCTTTCTGGGGAGGGGTGAAAACCCCAACTCCCAAGATCATGTATGCTGTCGAGCGTTCCAGATTCAAAATTGCGTATTTTCAAGTTATTCCGACTTAGTAGACCTCATAATCGCAATTCACTGTACCTAATAAAAATTCTATCTGACCACAAATTCATTTTTACTCCTCTTTAGTCACTCTCACCACATGCATCTATGAGGGTCAGAACAACTAAAAATATGTTTCCGACCCATACCCGTCGTTTTAAGCCCAAATAAACAAATAAAAAAAATTTTTGGACTGATTCTCTAAAGAAGTCCCCACGCTGTACATGTTTAACTAATGATCAAGCAATAATATGCATAGATGGGCGGCACCAAAGTTCTGGGGGAAGATGTTTTCAAAGGTCAAAAAATGGCCTTGAAAGTGGTAGTATGGCGAAAAAACACCATTTTTCAACGTTTCTCATCGAGCACTAACCATTGGTATCAAAAAATTGCGGTAAAAAACGAAAAAAAAATTCAAAAATTGAAATCTGGGGGTATTTTGATTTCTGGGGGGCTATTTTGGTTTCTCGGGGTTGCATACCCCCAAACCCCCCAGGCCCAGGTATGATAATATGTACTTGACTCGGAGTCGCGTATTCGTTCAGCAAACACTTGTAAGGCTTCTTAGGCAAATTGGTCACGACGGGCAACACACTAAGCTTCTGGCTATATTTTTTGACCCGGTCCGAGTATTCGGCGCTGTCCAATGAATGCGTGTGGCCTACGGTGACGTCGATGACGTCATTTGCAGTCTTCTGCAAAATTCTTTGTAAGATCGCCTGCTCGTCGTCCGCTTCGCTGACTACTTTTTTCGTTACAGCAACGATTTTCTGCGATGCTGACGGAGTGCCGTAATTACTCGAACTGTATTCACTGAAGACAAGAATTTATAAGCCTGAACCAAATGCACTATGAGAATCAAGAAAACATATGGGGGTCTAGCCCCCAGAATCCGGCGGACCCCCCAAAAATCAGTTGACCCCATAATTGAATTTTTGGTGCTACTTTTAGCAATTTCGCCACATCGGACCCCCCTCCCAGAGCCCACGTAACGAATGAGCAATGAGAAAATTCAATTGCACAGTGACTGATTCAACCAGCTCAATGCCAAGACCTTATTTATTAGGAAAATCCTAAAAACAAATTTCATGCAGCTATACTTTCGTCGATGTCGCTAAAACTTAATTAGAAAGTTATTTTTTCGAAACGATTATACACAATACGCGATAAGAACAAACCAATCCGCTATCCCGAAACTTTAAAATGGCAAACAATAATTATGTATAAGCACAGCTTCTTAGTTTTTTCTGAAAATAATTTAACTTCAGCTGAGCTTTATTTAAAACAGGCTTATTTTGACCTCGTCATGTTTTCGACGAACAATTTTTAATAATGAGGAATATACCTACAAACCAGAACGAAAAGGACGCATTTTACGTACCTATTTTTGTATGTAAACCTTATATTTGTTACGTGACTTTGTTTTCTCTATCACTATCATTTTCATCATTTCACATTCTAGTTGTACGGGGAAATGTTCTTATTTGCAGACCTTATAAGTTATATTGACAACAGTCTATAGTGCTTCCAGATGACTTTGTGCTAGAAAGGTCAGGCTAAGCGAAGGTTTGAGAATCTAGCTCGTCGAAATAAAAAAGATATGAGAAATTAAGCAAAATCAGGGTCGAAAAGGATGAAAATCGAAAGAATTTTAATAAAATTAGTCAAAATAATTAAATGCTATAAACAGCCGACTAGAATTGTTATCGCACTATTTTTTACCATCCATTCAATTTACTGGAAAAAATTTGGAAATATCTGAAAAATTCCAGGCCAGTCTACAAGCGGCTGACCACACCGTATCAGCCAATTGAAATCAGAAATAGACTCCGAAAGAGAAAGTCTGCGTTCCGAAAGAGAAAGTTCTGCGTAATATAGGTAGAATGAGTCTAAAACATATGATCGGTTATCATCAAAACAGCGTTAATACATCCAATTCAATCGCATTATAGTAATTTTAGCTCATTTACAAATACCATTGATGGTAAACAATATACAATCACGTGAAATACATTAGTATACAGGATCTCGAAAATACTGCTCTTGTTCTTGTCCATGAGGAACATTTAGTAATTTTTTATGCATTATGTATGCAAAAGCAATAACTTTTAGTCAAAGAAATGTTTAGTTATGACATATATAATACGCTTCGCGAAGGTAACAACAAGATAACTAGCTTACAAATCCATAGCATAAAAATAGTAGCTCTTAGCCAGTGGCGGATCTAGGATTTTCCTAAGGAGGTGGGGAGCGGTATCCCAACTTTTTCAAAAACAGTCAAGAATAGGTCCAAAAATTTGCCTTTAACACGCGAAATAGCGTTTTTCGGTGTCTTACATTGTATACTTTAACACTAAATCACTTTTGAAGCAATATTTTTTCTTAAAATTTTAAACTTTTAGACAATTTTGTGCGAAAAATCATCAAATTTCTTTGACTTTAACAAAAATCTGGCGCGAAGCGCCGGACAATTTGTGAAATTAAGGCGGATAGAAGTCTAGAAGCATGATTTACTGCTTGATTTCCTGTATTTATAGAATTTGATGCGAAACATCGATATTTTTAATTGAAAATAGAAGAAAACTATGCAAAAATGGCTGTTTCTGCTGTTAAAATTGTTTTGAAACCTACATACAAAGAATTCAAGGCAGTGTTTTTTTATACAATTCCTTTTATACATTTACAAAGATAGTCCCTAAAAGTCTTTGTACATTTTGTACACACAAATGTTTGGGTACTACGATATAGTACGGCAACGACTTTAGTGTGGTAAAACAGAGTTGCTCGACCTTTGGAAGTGTATTTTGGCTAATTCCTGGTTTTATGAGGGCAAAAATAATTAAGAATCGTCTTAAAACGGCGCAACGCGCCGAAAAATTTGACATTCTTCCTTTCGAAATGCGATTTCTGCTATTATAAAGATATATAGGACACACAATTACTCATTTCGGTACGAAGCGCCGGAAATTTTTGCGAATTTCAGACATTTTCTGCAGATTTTGTCTTCCCAAAAATCTTTGTACATGTACAAAGACGGTCCCGAAAAGTCTTTGTACATCGAAAAAATCTTTGCCAAATACAAAAAACCGTGCTTCCAGGTTACCAAAAAAGTAAATAAATGTCATTAATAGGTATCATCCGGCGCGTAGCGCCGGAAACATTTTAGAAATTAAAGTCACTGACGGACAAAAATCATTGCAAATTGCACATCCATTCTTTATCTCGCCAAATATTTTTGGCCAATGGGGGAGGGGTGGCCGCCCCCGCCCCCTTAAATCCGCCCCTGCTCTTAGCTCTACTTTTTAGCAATTTGAATTTACTTCACCTTATTAGCTCGACAATACTTCGATAAGACCACATTTTTCTGGATTCAGATTTTTTGGTTATTGTCTCTAGGGATCCTACTCAATTAACACTAACAGTTGTCGCACCATGTCTGACTACTTACCTTCTTCGAGATGTGCTACCAAAGAGATGCTGCCTTTCCTCATCACTCTGGGCAGTTTCTTCCTCTGAACAACAGCAGCTGCAGCAAAGATATTTCAATATCATTGACAAGTTGTCATTAATCTTAATCAGAATCACTGTCTAGAGCATAGGTGGGCAGAACCAAAATTCTGGGGAATGCAAGACTTTTCAAAGGTCAAAAAATGGTCTTAAAAATGGTGGTATGGCGAAAAAACACCATTAAAATTTAAACATTGAATTATGGGGGTAGTTTGGTTTCTGGGGGGAGTGCATTGCATAACCCCTAACCCCACCCCCACGCCCACGTGTGGTCTAGAGTAGTCTATTTCACGAAACCTTAAGCATGGTTGACAATTGTTGGATAGATGTAAATACGATTACAAACGTGGTTTAAATTAAAGCAACAATCGGGGGTACCAGTTTTTTTTTGTACAAGGTTCGTTTGTACATGTACAAAGATGGTCCCCAAAAGTCTTTGTACATTTTGTACATGCAAATTTTTGTGTACTATAATATAATACAGTAGCAATTTTAGTGTGGTAAAACAGGGTTTTCGATCTTTGGTAGTATATTCTTGCTAATTTATGGGTTTCTGACGCCATAAATTACTAAAAATTATCTGAAAACGGCGCTAAGCACCGAAAAATGTTGACATTTTTCCATTCTAAATGCAAATTCTGCCATTTTAAAGATATATAGGACAAATAATTTATCAGTTCGGAGCGAAGCACCGAAAATTGTGGGAATTTTACATCTTTTTAAAGTTTTTATCTCCCTAAAAATCTTTGTACATTTTGTACACATAAAATTTTTGGGCACTATAAAATGGTATAGCAGCGACTTTAGTGTGGTAAAAACAGAGTTCTTCGACTTTTCGTAGTGTGTTTTAGCTAATTTCTGGGTCTCTAAGGGCAAAAATCACTAAGAATCGTCTTAAAACGGCGCGAAGCGCCGAAAAATTTGACATTTTTACTTTCGAAATGCAATTTCAGCCATTATAAAGATATATAGAACACACAATTACTCATTTCGGCGCGAAGCGCCGAAATTTTTTCGAATTTTAGACCTATTTTGCAATTTTTATCTTCCCAAAAATCTTTGTACATGTACAAAGATGGTCCCGAAAAGTCTTTGTACATCGGGAAAAATCTTTGCCGTGTACAAAAAAAAACTGTGAGGGGTACATGGAATTTCATTGCGAGAAATTGTTTTACTGTAGGCTGCTAAGAAAGCGCTTTTGTACATAGCTGCTTCCTTGAGTTCAAAAAATTGTCTTCCATGCACAAGGTAATATAGAAAACGACTAAAAATCAACATAACATGCAAGTGTCATTTATGCAAAATTGTATAATGGATATCTCAAGCCTCTGTACTAAGGAAGCACTAAACAGGATACACGATTTCCGCTTTAAGAAACTTCAAAATTCAAATCTTGATGAATGGACGTCAGCAAAGTATTATAGTGGTAAAAAGTAAATGCATACCTATCAACATACACAAGGGATTAATTATGCTAGTTATACTTAGAAGGACAGGTAGAAAACCGAAGCATTACTATCATAAGTTCTAGTGTGGAGTGCTGACAGCTCAATCGACTGCTTAATTGGTCTGATATTCTGATAATTTTTGTTATTTAATATTTAATTTCACAATAGTTGATTTTAAATCATTTAATATCGTGAAAACACACATAGATAAAAATTTATATCTGTATTTAACAAATTTATTTGTAAACAAATGCAACGATGCTTAATGCCTGTTTAAGCTACACAAATGCTATAAGCAGTGTTTTTTGGACAAGGTCTGTTTGTACATGTACAAAGATGGTCCCTAAAAGTCTTTGTACATTTCGTACACACAAATTTTTGGGTACTATAATATGGAACAGTAGCGATTTTAGTGTGGCAAAAAACAGAGTTGTTCGATCTTTTGTTACGTATTTTAGCAATTTCTAGGTTTCTGAGGGCAAAAATCAGTAATAATCGTCTCAAAACGGCGCGAAGCGCCAAAACATTTTGCATTTTTTCCTTTCAAAATGCAATTCCTGAAATTATAAAGATATATAGAACACACAATTGCTCATTTTGGCGCGGAGCGCCGAGAATTTTTGCGAATTTCAAACCTTTTTTGCAGTTTTTGTCTTCCAAAAAATCTTTGTACATGTACAAAGACGGTCCCCAAAAGTCTTTGTACACCGCGAAAAATCTTTGCCGAATACAAAAAAACCGTGGCTATAAGACATGATTTTTAAGCACACGTGGGCCTAGAGGGTATGCATGCATCCCCAGAAGGTGGTTACATTTCATTTATGATTGAATATAATACAGATTCGGAAAGCCCATTCAATTCTCTACGTGATGGTATAAATTACTTTTAGAATATCTTTGAATTCAGTGAGATAATTAAATGAATCTAAAAATACACTGGATTTTCTACAGTTTTTCAGTCGTACACAAGTGAATACTCGAGAAGAACAACATGCTATTTTGTAGCATATAGAACCTGCTTTCTTAATATATAATTCATTTTAAAATTGGTTCAAAAATGATTTAATTAAAATAATTTATAAGTTGCTGGCGCCAAAACGGCGGCGCCAAAACATCTTAGACCCTACACCGGCATAGGCGTAGCCAGGATTTTTTCTAGGGAAGAGTCCAAAAATTTTTTTCATTTTAAAAGTCGATAAAAACGTATAGAAATGCGTCCTAAGCGCAGTTTTTTTGTACAAGGTACGTTTGTACATGTACAAAGATGGTCCCCAAAAGTCTGTACATTTTCTACATGCAAATTTTTGTGTAGTATGATATAGTACAGTAGTGAATTCAGTATGGTAAAACAGGGTTTTCGATCTTTGGTAGAGCTAATTTCTGGGTTTTTAACGTCAAAAATTACTGAAAATTGTCTCAAAACGGCGCGAAGCGCCGATAAATTATGTCGCTGCTATTATCACACTCAATATTATTTGAATCTTCACTACTGCTACTGCTGCTGCTTGTGCCGCATTCTACATGTTCATCAGCCTAAGTGCTTGGGAGCTTCCACGTATTGCATCCAATTGCTCGCAAATTATGCTTTAGAAATAAGAGCTTCTGAAGATTTTCTGGCTTCAATTGAATTCTTGAATCATTAACTAAATCACGAGATGACTTGAATTCACATCCACTAGACACAGATTTCATACGCGGGCTGAGGTATTTTTTTGAGAGCCAACTCATAGAAGCATACATGATCATGGGAAGTTTGGGGGGTTTTCACCCCCCAAATTTACACCTTCCGCAAAAAATTTTTCACTCCCCCAGAATTCACACTTTCTTCAAAAAAATCAAAGGAAGTGTCTAGATTTAAGCGTTTTTAGCGTTCAAATGGCTCAAAATTGTCAAATTTTTGGCGCAAGCGCCAAATTGTCATTGAATAGTCACTTTTTGACTATATTTTGCTCAATTTAATGCAATTTTTCGAAATTTTTTCGTGTCTTCATGTTCTTTACAGAAAAAGCATCATCAGAAATGCTTAATAATCGTGTTCTCAAGGAATATCAAGCGTTTTTACGGTAAAAAGGCACTTGCAAATTTTTTTGATTTTACCACCCCAGGAAGCGAATAGAAATGATGGCGCACAGTAAATGCCCTAACAGAGCATAAATTTTCGAAAAAGTTAAAATAAGAAACAAAGACTTTGAATATAAATGAGAAAGCTCAGATGAAAAACAGAAAATAATCGTTATTAACAAAATCAGAAACAGAAGTAGTGGAAGCACAGAGATGTAGCGATTGGGCGGAAAAGGTATTGGACATAATAAATGAGACACATATAGTTTATCGGATCGAACGCAATTCTGCAGCGCAGTTTCGCCTATAATTAACTTCCGTCCTTGTAACTATCACACAAGAAACGCGTTTTAAAGCAGGCGGTTCCCATTCAATTAAATGTAAAAGTGTTGTTTGTTAAAATACTTTTTTAAAGGGTACAATTTCCACCTAGAAATAGAACGTATTTGTCGACTCTTAATCTTTTAGCCACTAGCTATGAATAAATGAGATAAAAGTAGCATTTAGTTTGATTAGTTAAGTGAAGGAATCGAAAACATGCAGATTGTCCTGAACATTTATTCACTACAAGCTCATTTATGCACAGTTGCAAAGATATAACAAGGACTAAGTATACATATGGTCGTATCAGTACAGTTCTCAAAATTAACACTTGCCCATTGATAAAAAATAACTGGCAGTATCACATCCTGTACAAAATACGGATTACACTAAATTTTCCTCGGCCCCAGCCATTTTTTGACCATGCCCCGGCCGGGGCCGGGTATGCTGAAAAATGGCCGGGGATAGCCAGGGCCCTGGTCGATCACTATTGTGCACATAAGAGTTCATATAAATAGTTTTAATGAAATTCGGCGTGAAGCGCCGTAAAATGTGGCATTTTTTGATGGAATAATGTGCAATAAAGCTTACAAATCCTATTATACTAAAAAATCTCAAATCACACTATAAGCCTCCTACACTAAGATAAGTACAAAAAATTTTAAATTACACTAAATCTAGTATAATTACACTGCACCTGGCAACCCTGATTCATTCAGGTATTCCTGCGCCTGGTGCGCACCAACCTTTCGTGTGTGTCAGGCGCAAGAACCACCGTTTATTCCCCAGCGATTTGGTTGACACTTGACATTATAGACCAGACCCAAAATTTTTTTTCCACTTTTTCCACCCTTTTCCCACATTTTTGGTAGGTCTGAAAACGTTCAAAATAGAGCGCCTGTGTTAAATAATCAGTGGTTTTTAAGTAGAAAATCCTATGTACACATGTGATAGCGGTGTTTGTTGCACTTTTTGTACAAAAATTTTGCGCTCTGCTAGAAATATCACGATCAGTATACGTTATTTGGTTAAACTTAAGAATATGGTACTTTTAGAGCAGAAGCAAAACGAATACGGAATGCCAAATTTTTTTTGCCAAACTGGTAGAACATGATAAAAAAATTTGGTGAAAATCTGAGCCATATTTGCAATGTTGCAGGCAACTCTTGATTTGAGTGTTGGGTGGGACGATTGAACGGCTCAATCCAAGGACTCACACATTTGTCAAAAATGAATAATGTGGGCTGAACTTACGGAAGGAAGCATAGCAATGAAGGAGAAAAAAGAAAAAAGGCGCGGAAAGCTATTTGAAATTTTAAAAAACTTTAAAAAAATTTTCATATTTTTTTGCATGTTTTTTTCGATTCTACTTGATAAGATATACGAAAATCTAAGTCTTTGCTTTATTATACTTAGGCTTAGGCTTAGTATATCTGGAAAGGTGTTTTAAGCTGCTTAGGCTGAGGTCGCTCCTGCTCAGGTCAATGTATAGATGCTTAGGTCGATGTATAGATGCTTAGATCGATGTATAGATGCTTAGATCGATGTATAGATACTTAGGTTGATGTATAGATGCTTAGGTCAATGTATAGATGCTTAGGTCGATGTATGGATGCTTAGGTCGACGTAAATTGGGTATCTACATGTGATTCTGCATTCAGCTTTTAAATCTTCAAATACTCAGGTCGAGAAGATGCTTGCTTAGGTCGAGAAGAGGCTTATTAACGAAAACCCATAGCTCTTGTAATATTCATCATAGACGAATAAAATTTTTTTCCCGCGCTTTCTTCCAACATATTCTAAGTGATGAGATAAAAAATCCGCTCTTCTGAACTTTATTCCTTAGTATTCTGAAAGTACCATATTCTCAAGTTACTCAACTTTATTTCTGTTGGAACTTGAATTTTCTTTCTTCAGTAAAGCATCTTAGCCAATTCTGAAGTCGCTTTTGGCAATAAAAGGTATAATTTATCAAATGGCACGAAGCGCCAGAAAATTCTGAAATTTTAACTCTCTAAACGCATTTTTGCATTACAAAAACTGAGCAAATGCGTGCAGAAGATAAGGATTTTCAATCGTAGTGAAGTTCTAGACCAAATTGTCGATAAAAAATGCTGCAATTGGCGCGGCTTAGAGATTAATAACAAGAATAACTTAAATTGTTCTAGTTCCTTTGGTCCAGACGGATTACCTAGTATTTTGTTTAAAAATTTGAAAGTCTCGCATTTATTACCGCTTAAAAAAGATCTTTTCCATTTCCTTGTTAACTGGTAAACTTCCAAAAAATCTGGAAAACAGCTCACGTCATCCTGATTTTCAAAAGGGTGATCCTTCCATAACTTCTAATTATAGGCCTATTTCATTAACGTGTGTGAGTTGCAGAATTTTAGAGAAAATATTAAAAGATAATATCTTATACATTCAAATAAACAAAATTTTTTTCATCTATTCAGTTCGGATTTTTGCCTAAAAAATCGTGTGAAGCCCAACTATTAATGTACATAAACGAAATTATATGCCACATCGATTCTAAAAGTCAGGTTGATGCTATATATTTAGACTTCTGCAAAGCTTTTGATTCTGTCTCACATACTACACTTCTTCACAAACTTTTCATTTTACGGACTAAAAGGACGATTATTTTTGTGGATTACAGATTTTTTACATGGTCGAACTCAGCAGGTATATAAAAATTGGTGGAGCTCACTGATGTTACTAGCGACAGGGTAGTGTTCTTGGTTCTCTTTCGTTTCTTTTTTACATAGATGATATCGCTTTTCTGAACGAAAATAAAAAAGTTGAAAATATACCTATCTGCAGATGATGTAAAAATGTTTTCCGTAACAGAACAAGCGGGTTTGTTGAACAATTTATTACTGAATATTCATGAGTGGTCTGAATAGTGGCAATTACCTTTATCTTTGGCTAAGTGCTCCGTTTTGCATTTCGGTCATAAAAATCCCAGGCAAACATATTCGATAGGAATTGAGGATATTTTGGAAAACAACGAAGTAACAGATTTAGGTATTCTTTTGAACGAATATATGTATTTTTTGCCGCACATGCACATATAATTAAAAGTGCATATTTTGGGATGTCATTGATTTTTCGAGCATTTAAGGCTAAAGATGCTGAACTGCTAGTTATGGCTTATAAAACGTATATCCGACCTTTACTAGAATATTGCACGGTTATTTGGTCACCAAACAAAAAGCAAGACGTGAAAAGTATTGAGAGAGTTCAAAGATACTTTACTAAAAGCGTCTTGGCTAAAGTTTCTAATATGGTTTTGTCTCCGATTCTCCTAAGAATAATGTTTTCTGATAGATTCGAGGACGCTGAGTCCAGAAAAAAAGCGCTTAGGGGCTGACGAATATTTGTGGAGATAGAGCCCTTCAAACTTGCAAAAAAGCGTGATTATTTCAATGTTCTAAGGGCTCTATCTCCACAAATATTCGTCAGCCGCCTAAACGCTTTGTTTTTCTGGACTCAGCGTCCTCGAATCTATCAGAAAAAATTATTTTTAGGAGAATCGGTGACAAAAAACTTTTTGAAAAAAAATTATGCAAAAGCCCCCATTTTTAACATATCTACATTGAAGTTCTGAGGTTAAAAAGCGTAAAAACACTGTTTTTGGGAAAATTGAGAAAAAAACATATTAGATAAAATTTGGTGATTAGATCCATGTGAGCTAAATTTTTGGCAAATAGATACTTGCCCACAACTCACCAGCTTGCTTATACGAACATCTTAGGCTTAGGCTTAGAAAGTGTATTCACATTGGTGCCAGCTGATGGTCTAAGCCTGAGACAATTGGGGCTAAAATTGCGGAGCGAGCGAAGTGAGTGGAGCAATTTTGCCCCAATTGTGCCTTAGGCTTAGACCATCAGCTGGCACCAATTTGATATGCACGGCAAGCCTAAAATAATAACCGTGATGAATTGATTACACCCTGCTTCGGCTTTGTTAATGTCAGAACTGTAATGTAGAAATGTTACAAATGGGGTTTAGCATGATTTTTTTTCATAATTTTCAAAAAATTTCTTTGTCACCAATTCTCCTAAAAATAATTTTTTCTGGTAGATTCGAGGACGCTGAGTCCAGAAAAACAAAGCGTTTAGGCGGCTGACGAATATTTGTGGAGATAGAGCCCTTTTCTGATAGATTCAAGGACGCTGAGTCCATAAAAACAAAGCGTTTAGGTGACTAACAAATATTCGTGGAGATAGAGCCCTAAGAACATTGAAATAATCACGTTTTTTGCAAGTTTGAAGGGCTCTATCTCCACAAATATTCGTCAGCCCCTAAACGCTTCTTTTCTGGACTCAGCCTCCTCGAATCTATCAGAAAAAAGTATTTTTAGGAGAATCGGAGACAAAACCATATTAGAAAAAAATTCCAGTCTTAAATTTTCCCGACTTGAGCTATAGTGAACGATTAGATTTTCCTAAATTAGACTAACTTCAGTTACGTCGAGTCCGTCATGATCTATCGATGGCCAATAAAATTTACCATGGTCTTATAGACATCGATTTTAACGAGTTGTTCACGGTGTGTAATGGCATCACTCAATCAGTTAACTTGGTAAAGCTAAAAATACCTAAATCTCGCTTAAATCTGAAAATGTATTGTTTTGAAAATAGACTCCCTCCTCTTTGGAATTATTTGCCAGAAAAAGTTGTAAATGCCCCGAACTTTCCCTCCTTCAGCAGTCGTTTAGAGAAAATTAGTTTTACTTTAGACTAAGTAAATGCAAACCGCCTTTATAGTCCTTGCGCAGGTTTTTGATAATATATTTCATTGCATTGACGACATTTCAGTGTATTTACTCTGATTCTTTCTTTTTTTAATTTGACCAAATTTGTATTGTTTTAATTCCGTCTCTGTCGCAATAAACTATTTCAATTTCAAAAAATCCAATTCAAAGCGCCGAAAATTTTTTGGAGTTTTACCTCTCTAAAACGCATACAACATTACAAAAATTTTCCACAAATGCCAACCAAGCCCAATAATTTTTTCCGTTTCCCAGAATTTTGGTTGACAAATAGACCAAAAGTGGAAAAAAGGGTGGCAAGAACACCATTGTTCATTGTATCATACGCACCGTTTTTTTCCCAGCGATTTGGTTGACGGTATAGACCAGACCCAAAAATTTTTTCCACTTTTTCCGACCTTTTTCCACGTTTTTGGGAGGTCTAAAAACGTTAAAAATAGAGCGCCTTTGTTGAAAAATCAGTGTTTTTTAAAGTAGAAAATCCTATGTACACATGCAATAGCAGTGTTTGGAGTAACTTAAGAATATGGTACTTTCAGAATACTAACGAATAAACTTCAGAAGAGCGGATTTTTTCGCTCAGTACTTAGAACATGTTGAAAGAAAGCGCGGAGAAAAAATTTCATCCGTCTATGATCAATATTACAGAAGCTATGGGTTTCTTTAAATAGCCTCTTCTCGACCTAAACAAGCATATTCTCGACCTAAGTATTTGAAGATTCAAACAGCTGAATGCAAAATCACATGTAGATACCCAATTTACGTCGACCTAAGCATCTATGCATCGATCTAAGCATCTATACATCGACCTAAGCATCTATACATCGACCTAAGCATCTATACATCGATCTGAGCCAGGGTTGGCCGGGCATGGTTTTTTGGTTTTTTGGTTTTTTATGGTTTTTATGGTTTGAAAAGCGGCCTGGTTTTTGGTTTTTTTGGTTTTTTTAAGTCGATGTTAAAGAATGTCACAAGATTCATATTTCATCATTTGTAAACATGTGCAAATAGGTAGTACTCTTTACTCTAGCATAGAGTAGACTAATTATTTAGGGAATAAACGGCATGAAATAGTTTATTTTCATTTTGGTTGAACTTTTTTTGTAAGAGAGACGTAATTATAATCGTAATGTAATGATGATCTAGGCACGTAGCTGACCCTCCAATTTTGGGGGGACCAACTTATTTTTTGGGGGGACCAAATGCCAAAAAAGGCCAAGAACGGCCAAAAATAGCATTAAAAAATTGAAATTCTTCCAGTTTTTCGAAATTTGGGGGGGACATGTCCCCTTAATCCCCCCCACAGCAACGTGCCTGATGAGTATTTTTGAAAAGCAATAAAAAATTAACTCAAAGGAACGACCCTAGATATTTCTAGCGATGAAAATGAACAAGAAGAAAATGATTTTTAATGTTGCCGTTGATTCTACTGAATAAATTTGAAATTGTTCACTTTCGTTATTTTTCCTGAATAATTGGTTAGGCAACTCATGCCTGTTCTTTAATTTAGTGGTTTTTAATCATAATCAAGCATTTAAACACTTATACTCACGACTAAGATATAAAAACCAAAATTTAATCATTAAAAAATCATAAAAAACCATTAAAAAACCATAAAAACCCATAAAAAACCAAAATATCGGAAATTTTCAAACTTTGGTTTTTTCCAACCCTGATCTGAGCATCTATACATTGACCTACGCATCAATAAATCGACCTGAGCGGGAGCGACCTCGACCTAAGCAGCTTGAAACACCTTATAGATATACTAAGCCTAAGCCTGAGTATAATAGAAGCGAAAACTTAGATTTTCGTATATCTTATCGAGTAAAACCGAAAAAACATGCAAAAAAAACAAGAAAATTTTTTTAAGTTTTTCAAAATTTAAAAAAGCTTTCCGCGCCTTTTTTCTTTTTTCTCCTTCATTGCTTTGCTTCCTTCCGTTATTTCAGCCCATATTATTTATTTCTGACAAATGTGTAAGTCCTTGGATCGAGTCGTTTAATCGTCCCACAAAACACTCAAATCGAGAGTTGCCTGCAACATTGCAAGTATGGCTCAGATTTTCACCAAATTGTTTTTCCGCGCCTGAATTTATCATGTTCTATCATTTAGGCAAAAAAATTTTGGCATTCCGTATTCGTTTTGCACCTTTTCCGAAAGTACCATATTCTTAAGTTTAGCCGCGGTGTTTGATGCACTTTTTGTATAAAAATTTCGCGCTCTACAAGAAATATCACGATCAGTATACGTTATTTCTGTTGAAACTTGAATTTCCTTCCTTCAGTAAAGCATTTTAGCTAATTCTGAAGACGTTTTTGACAATTAAAACTACAATTTATCAAACGGCGCGAAGCACCAGAAACTTTTGAAATTTTAGCTCTCTAAAATCATTTTTGCATTACAAAAACTGACCAAATCCGTGCAGAAGGTAAGGATTTTCAATCGTAGTGAAGTTTTAGACCAGATTGTCGATAAAAATGCTGCTATTGGCGCGGCTGAGAATTAAATCAAATCGGCGCGAAGCACCGAAAAATTTTTAAAAGTTTCACCTCTCTAAAACGCATTATTAACATTACAAAAATTTTCCACAAATGCAAACCAAGCCCAAAAATTTTTTCTTTTTCCCAAAATGTTGGTTGACAAATAGACCAAAAAGTGAAAAAAAGGTGATCATCATCATACGTATCGTCTCGTCATTTTTCAGTCTGTATTTACAGTAAACATATAAAAAGTCAAAATAATGCAACAATATAGCCCTAGACTCATTCCATATGATTTTGACAAAAATCACCGTGGGCTATGAAGTAATTAGACGATAAAGCGACTATAATTTGTAGCCTATCGAAATTATGTATGTACAATCAGGCAGATCCATATGCTGTTAAAAATGTATAATTCTAATATTATATTGCGCAAAACTGCTTGCTGCGTATACCATCTTCAGCTATTAGCGCTCAAAATCAGACTATACGACAATAATTTAGCGTACCGTCAACTGGGGTTACATTGCCACGTTTTCCGGCTTTTTCTCAGTATAACTTATGATGTAATAGTTTTTAGATACTGATATTTCGCCAAAACATAAAGAGTGAGTTGTTGAATGTATTCCATACAATTATTTTACTCAAACAGGCTTTAATAACGAATACTTTACACAAAAGTTGTATGGCAAAGTTTGACCTCGAAGTGGGGTAAATTTGCCACTCCCTGAACAGATTCAAAAATACACTCTTGCAGGCAGAAAAAATCGTCTATACTTTGTAAGGTACAATCTTGTACAAAGATCGCTCCAAAAATCTTCGTTCAAGCCTCAAAATCTTTGTCACATACAAAAAAATTTAAGCCTAGGCAATATTAGTTTTGATGACAGATTGCCCATATTTCTATTCAGACTGAAGAGCACGATTCAAAACTCTTGTCAGTGCTTAATCATAAATTAAATCCTTTATTTTGATGAGTTTTCGAGTTTAACAATAGGGTAAAACAATTTTTCATTTTACGATAGGTTGCGGGGGAACATTGCCAACCGATTTTTCTGAAAAATTGATGTACAACAAAATATGAAAAGACACATTTTCTGGATGCAAAATATCTCTAGTTTCGATAAGCCTAAACAAGAAAAACATTCTCTTTCGGGTTTCCGTAAATCGAAAACAACAAAAAATAGCGCACCACACATGGCCTGCGTCAATGAAAGCAGTCTGTAATAAAAAAAACCTTGATTGGCAAAATTACCCCATACTCGGCAAAGAAACCCCAGTTGACGGTACTTACCTTAAATCAACTGCTATGAATTATTTGTAATCTAACATCTGAATAAAGAGTGCTATCTGAGTGCTGACTAGAGTCCGTTTCACACAAGTTCGGTCATAAATTTTAAAACTATCTTCGACAATAAGCTGGCAGATTGCAATTAGAGCGTTAATCTGATTCATTACCAGCGTAATCCTCAGCTTAATTCTTAAAATTTATGCGCGAAGTTATGTGAAACAGACTATAGAAACCTTGTGCATGGATAGTAATTTTTTAGCTGGCGTAATTGATTTTAAAAAATTGAAAAAAACAGCACAAGGTTTCGTGAAATATACTGTATAGTCTGTTTCACGAAACATTGTGCGTGGATCACAATTCTTGAGACGGTGTAAATCGATTACAAAAGCGGTTTAAACTAAAGCAGCAATCGTGATACTGTGTATAGCGATTAATAAGCATATAAAGTTTTGTTATGGAAAATTTTATTGCAGTAAGCCGCCTAGAAACTACTTTTGTAGCTGCTTTATAGATCACTGAAAATTGACGTTCATGCACAGGGTTTCTTGAGATAGATTTTAGTTGCCACATTTTTTTAATTGCCAAAAAGTGCACGCAAAACAAACTATCAAGCGGGATACTCGTTAAAAAATATAATGAAGAAATATACATACATAAACACAGGAGTAGTAGGTACTCCGTGGCACCCTGGGCTGCCCTGCCACCCACGCACTTTTGCACTTAAGCGCACTAGTATAGGTATGCGTTTAAAACGCATACTAGGTGGTGACGTACAACCTAGGGGTCCTGCCTGACCCACGTATAAGATGGCAAATAGAAGGTTAGGCGCATGGTCAATATGGTCATCTAATGGTCAAGAAAAAGTAATACAAAGTAAATAAAGTTTAGTAGAGCCTAGGGACCCCGGCCGATTCAAAAAATTGGCCAATAGCGAGTAGAGGGTATGGTTAGACGCACTAAATGCTAGGGATGGACTGGTCATCTAATGGTCAAGAAAAATAGTGTAAAGTAAATAACGATACAAAATTGCTAAATTTTAAATATACGAATCGAATTAAATCAGATTAGGGAGAGTGGTCAGGTGCAATAAATGCTAGGGTGGACAGGTCATTGCTAGGTCGGACAGGTCATCGAATGGTCAAGAAAAATAAAAATAGTGTAAAGTGAATAACGGTACCTTTACAAAATTACTAAATTTTGAATTTTAGAATAGAATTAAATTTTTATTACCTTTTTGATCGTTTGCCTTCAACAGACCTTTAGAATCTGGCTTTTGCCCATGATGGTCATCATTAAGTAAAAAGATAATGTATAATTAGTAAAATGTATTTTTTGTTGACGATAGATAAAAAGTTACGTATAGTGAAAAATTGCTGAGCTTTAGACTCTACCCCTTACTCACACGAGGCAAGGGAGCCAGACCACACCTGAGCGTGGGGGGTTTGGGGGGTATGCACCCCCAGAAACCAAAATACCCCCCCAGAATTCAATTTTTTGGAAATTTTTTTCGTTTTTTTCCCAATTTTTTGATGCCAATGAATAGTGTTTGATGAAAAACGTCGAAAAATGGTGTTTTTATCGCCATACCACCATTTTTAAGGCCATTTTTCGACCTTCAAAAAAATCTTGCACCCTCCAGAATTTTCTTGCTGCCCACGTATGGCCACGTATCATGCTAACAAGTGTAGACATCGCTCTACATCCTGTTTCTGCCACGTTGGTTTAACGCGAAATTCCATTTGTTTTGTGCTACGTTGTACCTACATTCCAATGACTGTTTGACCCAGCCGCATTTTCGTGCTTAATTTCCATACGCACGCATCGCTACCACTAAGCGCACCGCATATAGTGTGTCGCCTGGGACCACCTTCCCTCCTAAAATTACCATATCTTCATTTCTTCCCATACATATTTTCAATAAAAATCGTGATAGGAAAATGGGCACTGGGCTTAATGTGACTTGAGTACGAATTGGTATATGTGCTATCATATCATACGTGTTAAAACTCTATATGTGTATGTCTCATATTTGTGCCTATTCCGTTTGTACATTCTTTACCGTAAGTTTGCTCATAGGCCTATTGTTATTCTCGTAGATCCATTCCGTGTTTCTTTGTCCGCGTTGATACGCCTCTTTTTGTATTGAGTTTAAACTGTGTGACGCACTTTTGATGATCATTCCTCCACTTTAAGACTTTTCATTTTACATTGAGCTTTTTGAGCCCTTTTTGCGCCAGCTTGTACGCTGTGCAGCGTCGTTTTTCTTTTCTGTGCGTCGAGTAGTCTCCTCACGTTATCCCTGTTGTTTTTCCTGCGTGACTGCAGGGAAATCTCGTCATTTCGTCGCCTAGTGGCCAGGTTTTTCGCCTCTATGCATTTGTTATTTTATTTGTGTGCCACACCAGCATTTTGTTGTATGCTCGCTTATACTATGCCTCGTAATTACATTGTTTGCGTTAACTCATTAGCGTAACACAACAGTCGGCAGCATGCATCTTCATGCTGTCGCATTTTTCATTGCTTCATAATTTTTCTTTCGTCCAAAAATATTGCAAGTACTAATTATTTAATTAACGTTGGGCTTGGTTGAATTTCCGTGCTGTTGAATTCTGTTCTTGGCGCTACACTATACTTAGGAACCTTCAATATTTTCGTTGACCGGAATTCGGTCCCAAAACAAGTAAAATAATAATCTTTTTGAGCCCTCAATTAGTTTCCGGGAACTTACTTTACTTAGGTACTTAATCTCAAAAGGGGTTAAGTAAGTAAGTTTCACTAGGTGTGCGTAGAAGGCCGGGCTATCTTAGGCCGGGCCACTACCCCGAGTCGCCGGTTGGTGATTGTCCCCCTAAAAAGGGCAACTACTGCCAGTGCAACTCGTGAGCTTAAGCTAGGGGTGTAAGTAAGCTTGTAGCATAGCGTCCAGCTATGTTTACATTGGAGGTCATTCATGACGACCGGCTGAGCTAACATCGTTTCATTTTTATGCCTAAAAATTTCAAAAATATTTCCACTTTGCGTAATCATATTGTGTTCGTGTGCATTCTTAACATTTCACTGTTTGTGTGCTTTTTTGACTTTATTGTGTTCGTGTGCATATTTTTCTGGTCGAGATTGGGGTTGCATTACACCCTGTCCTGATCTTAATCAATTGTCTGTCATGCCAGGCAAGAAACTAGCAGGAAAAATGACTCACAAACGGGGAGGAAAAACCCCAGATAAGCCGCCTAAGCAGGCTAGTACTCCGAAATCATCTAAAAGTGTGCCAAATGACTCAGATTCCGATCATAGCGCCAGTGCACAAAATTGTGCAAGCGCAGACAGCGTTGTGAATACAAATCAAACGCTAGGTAACCAAAATGGACAAACAGTGTTACCCCTCCACAAAATAATCAAGTTGCAAATGACGTCAATATCACTCTTTGCCAAATTTGAATTAACAACGATTCCTAATCCGCAACACCGGAGCCCAATAATAAACGTGAATCGGATAACTGAAAATCGCAATTCAGATAATCTTTTGAATGCGATGTTTGCGCATACAAGATTTAGAAAATCGTCTGAATGTATAGCCATTCAACATGTGCATGCACAATGGCAAATGCAAACTCTGCAAACCATAATTTGCAGCCTGTTGAGCCACAACCAGTGCCCAACATCACTGCAAACGCGGACTAGCAGCATTTAGCTCGCTTTGCAAATGCTGACTCGATTTTGCGCTGTGCAGCTTGCAACGTCAACACCCGTCTGTCATTTGTCAGCCTCAGTACGTCCTAATCAGCAAATTGCGTCAAGTGTTTATCATGTCCTACCATTCCTGTAAACGCTGAACAGCAACATTTAGCTCGTTTTGCAACAAAAAGAACTGTTCCCGCAGTACAAGATTGTTTGCCAGCTGCCTGCCGGCAGCAAACCAAGCTATCCCAAATATTAGAATTCCATTGCCACTTCTGTGATGTATATCTGCAGAATCAATGAAAGCACAGAAAAGCGGTCATCTCAGAATGATTCTGTCTAGCAGAAACGAAGTTATTTCCATTTCCAACGAAGGATTGATTCCCGTTTAAAAGCAGTTTGCTAGAATGATGTACCAATTGCACAACAGAGTGTTTCGGCTCGATAGCTCAGAGAATACAAGTATTCGCTACTCTGTGACTCTATGAATAGAGATCCATTTTTGCAACAAATTCAGTTCACATAGCCACAAGAAGTTTTTTCCAAAGTGAAAAAAACAGATATTCATGGATTTTTCCAGTGAACTTGAGCGATTAGCAAATGGGTATAGAATTGACAAAGATTGTGTCTAGATTTGTTGCCATCGTTTTTCGATACTCCATACAACTAGATTGCTCTGCCCCTACCCAACGACATTCGCAAATTTTATGAACTCACGAAACAAGCATTAATTGTGAGTTTCGTCCTATCAACTCAGATACATTGTTTGATAGATTTCTTGAGCAAAAACAGCACCCATTGGAGTGTGTGAACGCTTATTTTTTGGCGTTACGCGAAGATCTCATTTGAGCTCCACCAGAAATTCAGGTTGATTCAATAGCTTTGAGAAAATGCTCTGTCATCAGCTCAGAAAAGGGATGAATCCAGAGTCATGAGAAAAGCTGTATAAAGAGCGTCTGAAGCAATCGCTTTGGTGATTTTCTTTCATGCTGCATGCATAGAGTTTGCGAACTCACAGTATGCTTCACAAGGAAGCGATGCCAGATGCACAGCAACTGCTGCTGCAGCATCCAGTAGTGTAGAAAGCACAAAAAATAATTTTCTATCATTCAAATGTATAGTCAGAATGAGACCCCCTGTCAATTCACATATTTTCGTCAATCGTTCAGAGACATCTATGCTTCAGTGTGCAACGATACTTGCGTGTATTGCAAACACATGGGCCACACCAGAGATGAATGTTGGCGTCAGCAAAACAACAACCAAAATTATCGCAACAGCAAGCTCACAATTCCAGTGAGTACGTTGAATTCATATCATAGCCAATCTAGCCAATGTTTCAAAACTCCATCAGTGTTGCGTTTAAACCACCGTACCTTTTGTATAATTCTTTGTGTTTCAAAAAAAAAAAAAACTCACAGTATCCATCTATGTCTCAAAATTACAACTCCCATCAAGATTTTGACGTCCGAGCAATATTTTTGGCAAAATTATAGTAATCACAGAACTACAGGTCCCTACAGTAATACGTGATACTATGACAACATAGAAATATATGCAACACTGTTTGCAGAACATTCTCAGAATTATTGCCAGCGGAATAACGTGTGTCGACAATTTCAGCAACCTATGCATTCTGGAACTCGGCAGTTGCCAAAGATTTGCATCTTCCACACCCACCGTTACTTTTCCCCACCTAACTGACCCACTGTCATCTAATAACGAAAATCAGTTAAAATTTTGTCTGTCTCAACTTCCGAAAATTCGGAACAGCTTTTGCATCTCAAGCTTTTCTCGAAGAATATTATTACAGAAATGTTTAGCAGTCTACGGAAAGCTAAATTTCTGCAGGTCAAAACTCAGGATGCAGCTAATAAAACCATTAGCCATGCATCTACAAATTTGCCTACAATATTAGCGGAAATTAACGGAGTAAAGCTCCCTGCATTGATTGACACAGGATCAAAAGGTAATGAGACCACAGAAGTGCTTTCCTTGCGCTGTTTCAAATTGCCACCAAAGCAAGCAGCGCATGTTGTTCACGGAATTGGAAAAATGACAGCAACCGTGCGTTTTACCTATATCATGCAAATCACAGTCGCAGAACAAACCACTCTGGCTGCTGTCTTAATCATTGATGACTTTTGAAGATTGCTTCTAGGCTTCGATTTTTAAAATAAGCTTTACTTTTTGTCAACACAGTCAAAGATTGTGCTTTTGCCAATGGCTTTCGTGTTGAATTACTGTCCGCAAATGACGAAAAACATTGACGCGCGAAATCCCTGATACGCAACCGCGTGTCCAGTTTGTGCTTCGCAATCATTACTCAATCAATTGTCATTCAACCGCTGTCACGAAGTTGTGACGTCAATTTGTTTGTTGTATAAATTCAATGCTGAATTGCTCTTTTGAACTGATAATGATTTCATGCTACAAATCACTGTTCGTCGCACCAGCTATCATCAACACATCAGTTCCTGTTTTCCCCACTTCAGCGCCTGTAATATCGCCTAAATCACCTATCATCATAGATATTGGAGAATTCATCGGTTCTTTAACGACCAAATCGGAATGTGTCTCATTTTGCCCTATTGGACGATAGAGTGCCCGAACTTTTGCATCGATCAACAAAGCCTTGAATGGTTCGGCAATAAATGCCCACTAGCAACAGCAAGTTCGTGATCTGTGCCAGCATTACTTCCTCAATTTTTGCCTTGTAAGAGAATCCCCAGGCCAAACACATCTGAAGCATCATATCAATACAGGTGATAGTCCGCCTATCACAGGAAAAACATATTGCATCGAACATTCGCTACTAAAAAGTGATGCAAGCAGTTATCAATAAAATGCTAGCTGATAAAGTGATTCGTCCAACTACAGGCCCATGGGCTAGTCCATTATTCCTAATTGGTAAAAAGGATAGTTCCTTATGTCCAGTTGTAGACTATTGCCGCCTAAAATGAAGTGACCAAGACCCAAGTGTATCCGTTACCTCAAATCAAAGATTATTTCGATGCTCTCGGATCGCCGCATTTTTCTACGCTGGGATTCAAATCAGGTTATTGGTAAATCCCGCTAGATAAAGAATCACGGGAGAAAACAGCTTTCATTTGCCTCGTCGATCACTACAAATTCAATGTGCTACCTTGGTCTCAAATGCGCCAGCAGATTTTCAGCGCTTAATGGAATTAGTTCTAGCAGGACTGGACTGGAACAAGTGCCTAGTTTACATCGAAAACTTGGCGTTTTTTTCTCGAACTTTTCCAGAACACCTTCAAGACTTAGAGAAAGTTTTTAAGGCTCTAAGTGACTCTAGATCTGCGAATTGAGCCTGACAAATGCCATTTTGCCCACAACAAAAGTGCAATTTTTAGGCATAAAATTAGATCTTTTGGGATCGCGCCAGACCCAACGAAAAGTTGCAGATGTACGAAGCTTTCCAACTCCAAAAATGTGAAAGGCGTACAAAAATTCCTTGGCCTTGTCCATTGGTTCAAGAGTTGGTAAAGGATCTCGGCAAAAGTAGCTAAGCCACTTTTCACGCTATTGCAAAAAGATATACCTTTTGTTTGGACCGAAAAGCACGCTTTCGAAAAATCAAGGATGCTTTCACTTCTCCGCCAATACTAAATTACAAAGTTTGACGACAAACATCAGCTTATCTTGAACGATGCCAGCGAATCATGTTGTAGTGCGATTTCACCAAAATATCTGCTGTCGGGTAATCGCTTCATACTCAGCTATGCAAGCCGAGTCTTAATTCAGCTGGAGGTAATTACGCCACGCCAGAGAAAGAAGCTCTAGCCGCTTGTGTGGGCGATTAAATACTATTGTCACTATCTTTATGGAACAGAGTTTGTATTGAAACCGACCACCAAGCTTCAACATGGCTAGTAAATGTCAAAGACCCGTCTAGTCGTCTTTGAAGATGTGGACTCAGCTTCAAGAATACATGTATAAAATTGTGTATGTCCCCGGTGCTTATAATTGTGCCACCGATTTACTTTCGCGTCAATTCCTGAAATATGATAAAAATATTTAAAGTACAAAGCTGAAAGAAAAGCAGTTGTGAACTTAGCCAATTCCAGAATCCAAGAAATCCGAGTCGGAAGAGGATGATAATCCGCCCGACATACCAACCACGCCAAAGCGAATAGAAATGTACCACTGGTATTATGAAAGAAATATGCTGACAGATGCAGAAAAAGCAGAAATGCTAACGCCAGCTAAACTGTTGGCAGATGTATGACTTGATCTTAAAATCAAAATTTGCGAATTTCTAATGATGCTCAAGAAGAAGTATCGATGAATTTTTCATCGTAGGCCAAGATCTACGCTTTTGATGTCTAACCAAACGATACGCCCCCAAGTCATCTATCAGCTCGTCATACCTAAATCCTTACGTCGTTTTATCCTATCCGAATTTCATGATTCAATTCTGTACTACTTGTGCCCGAAAATTTCGCCCAATATCCAGACGATATTGGTGGCCAAGAATGGAAAACGATGTCATTGCAGCTTTTGTAAAATTGGTCATACATGTCTGCAACGTAAGATTTTGTCAGTATCCAGCATCACCAAAATTTCTAAACCGATTGAAGTTAGCGCTCCTTTGATCTCATTGCATGTGACTGTCTGCACATGCCAAAATCTATCTCTGGAAATGATCAAGTTGTAGTTTTCATGGATTATTTACTGAAATATGTAGAAGCATTTCCTGTTTCGGACATAAAAGCTACTACAATTGCAAATCTTTTGCTTCGTGAAATTATACCTAGACATGGAGTGCCTAGACGTTTTTTGACAGATCAAGGATCCAATTTTACATCAACGTTATCCTTGAAATATGCAAAATCTTGCATATTCAGAAAATTTTTACAACGCCGCATCATCCCCAATGTGATGGTCTGGTTGAGCGGTATAATCAAACGCTGATTGACTGTTTATCGTTAAGTGCTTGTGACCAATATGATTGGGAACAGTATCTCCCATTTGGCGTTGTTTGCCTATCGAGCAACGCCTCAAGCCTCGACAAATTTATTGGGTTACTTTTACTTTACGGTCGAGAGCCATTTTTTCCATTGATAAATCTTGAATGATTTAACCCCTTGACCCTGAATCGCCTAACCAAGTTGAAGCGTACTTAGCCAGCCTAGTTCACTCCCTACGGACTTACATGAGGCTGCAGCCACTAATTTAGCAAAAGTGCTACGCATCAAAAGCAACAATATGATAAAAATGTTTCCGAAACAACCTTTTCGGTTAACGATATTGTTTATCTGAATAACAAAGCCATTATTCCGTCAAACCAAGGCAAACTTGCTCCTAAGCAAGTGGGTCCATATTGTATCACCGAATTGCCAACTTCCGAAACAGCTCCGATTGTCTATATTCACAATCCGCTTGTGACTCACTTTAGTTCATCGAAATGAAATATTGCAATCGCCTAAATTGCCATTTTCCGATCTAATTTCGAGAAACGCGCATATATTCCAGGTGATATAGTGCTAGTTCAGGTCCCACATTGCCCCATTTGCCCTGGGATAGTCATAGATTTCTCTGAATTACTGGCTAGCGAACGCCATAAAAAGGAATGCATTCCCGTCCGTTTACTCGTTATGTCTAAATCCAATCATGCGGCTCCCCTAAATAACGTTTACCCTTTTTCAGAACCCTATTTTACCCAATTACTTCCAACCAACCGTCAGAAAACTTGGATAACAACCGTCCAGAGTTTAATTGCAACGGCCACACCCCTTCCAATGTCACAGAATCTCTCATAGCTCTGTATGCGGCAGCTGCATGCTTGCAGCTACACTTTGTAACTCCATGGGTCAAGAGTCTCCATTTGCTGGGCGTGCCGGCTTCATTGCCAATATAGCGCCTGTAAGCCCACGTGCTGAACCTCAGCGTTATTGTCGTATCATGGCTTAACGTCATTGGTATTTTTGAGCATTTGGCAGAGTGCCACTGACTGCGCATATGTCCCAGCCAGCAATATCAACGATATCTCAGAGTTTGTTAATGATCGCGTTTCATGCCATATTCCCGTGATGATCAGCAGGGCCATAAGTGCCACACATCACGATTCAAACGGTCTGTTTGTCCGTTTCATCTTCAGATCGCGACAGTTCGTGGTCAAGTTTTTGTATGGGACGTAGCACAGTTCCCACTTCCGCCTTTTGGCCTACATGAGTTACTCACCATTCGACTATCCAATGTTGCCTTAGCTTGCCACGGATCAGATACGGACTGCATTGCATACTTTCATGTGTATGCGACTCGCCTTTTTGCTTGGGAGCACCATCAGCAAAGTTGCCATCAGCGTCAGAGGCACCGCGAGCTATTCGAACGCAATGTATTTGAGGCTCACATTATTGATACTCTTTCCGCTCGCAAATAATTTCACCAGAGCTGTGGCAACCAATTCGGGAAATCATTACCTTCAAACGCTTTTACAGTTTATGTTCAATCTCCAAGTTCGTCAGTTAGCCAGAAGGCAGTAGGTCAAGCTTGGAATCGAACTCCATTGCCAGATCGGATGGTTTAATATCTAATCATTGATCCACTCGGTGCTCTGGATCTGTATCTTTTGATAGTGCGTCATGCAGTTGATCGTTCATATTGCTCTGAATGGCTCCGACCATAGGTGGGCAGCACCAAAATTCTGGGAAGGGGGGTGAAAAAATTCCTGGGGGGGGGTGAAAAATTTTTAAAGGTCAAAATGGCCTTAAAAATGGTGGTATGGCGAAAAAAACACCAATTTTTCGACGTTTCTCATCAAGCTCTATCCAATGGCATCAAATAATTGCTAAAAAGCAAAAAATTTCGGGGGGTATTTTGATTTGGGGGGAATATTTCAACTCTGGGGGGGTGCATACCCCCAAACCCCCCACGCTCATGTGTGGCTCTGACCAATAGAGAGCGAATCGTCGGAGACGAAATGTCTGGAAATCAAAAAGTCGAAAAGAATCGAAAATTTGATATGCCTTTGTCGTTTGTTCAATGCCTGCTAAATCTAAAGCAGAGCTCGCCAAGAGAATCAAACGCAGAGATATCGCAGAACAGAAAAAGAAAGAAAAGGCTGAAGAATTCAAAAAGGAAAATGCGATTGTAGACATTCTAACCTAGCTTCGATGAGAGCACAGAGGAATATGAAGAAGATGATAACGAATCAGATATTGAAATGATGCAACCAGCTTTCACGCTAGCACCAGCGTCACAAGAATCAACTGCATCTTCATCTCAAACTCCTTTTGTCTCGCACCTCCGGGCCAACCAACAATGATCAGTGCACAAGTGTGCCAACTTCCGTCTCACGGGCCAGATACAGAGCCGAAATATCCTGATAAAGTCTACGAAAAATGAGGAAGAAGCCCTTGATTATGATGAAGAAGTTTTCGAAGTTGTTGACAAAGCTTCCTGGAAGTCCAATTGCAGATGTATGTAAACCACCGGGGCAGAAACATCTCAGCGAACAGCAATCACAGCTGAAGAAGAAATGATGATGCAAGATCAGCCGACTTGCAGTTACAAATATCTGATTGTACCGGAAGGCAAAACGAAAGAAAAAAGCGATCATATCCGAAAATTGGAAGATTAATTTGCTCAAGCTGTCCACGAAAGATTTTTCAAAGATTTAGAGGTTGTGGACGAATATCACGAAGAAATTCAGGAACGTTAGCGCCATCGTGTTGCTGACTCAGCAACAAGCGCAAATATTTGCTCAAAGTTGGGATTCACTTCAGAACCAGGCAGCCGAATATAGCTAAAAATGCATACACTGAAGATTTCAGAGCTCATCTCATCAGAGCTTTAGGACAAGAATTCACCAATAATGCTTTCAATAGTCTCATTGAATTCGGAAACCAGCCATATTGCAGAGCTGGCCAACAAGTTTAACAATGTATATCAAGCTGACGGGCAACAACCTTTGCCTCAAGTTGTGCTAACTGGTCAACATCCGGCACCAGGTATGTCCATCAAAATTCGACCAGCTTTGCCAATTCCGCTTGAGCAAATTTACGCAACATCCATGTCCTTTCTACAATGATTTGACTTTTTGTCTAACTCGATTCTACGCCAACGACCGGCCCAATGGTCTATGAAGTTGGTTTAGAGTTCGTAGCTAATCATCCAAGGTTGCTAGAACCGCCTCAAGTCAAGTCAGGCCGAAATCTAACTACACAATTCCATCGGAATTTTTTCCGCATCGTCTTACTACTCCGCCCAACCTTCATGCATCTTTGCCTACCAATTTTGCCAAAATGGCTGATATTTTCAGTTCAATGAACGAATTTTTCTGAAGAAATACAAGTCGAACTCTTTCCGTTTCATTCCATCTTTCACCTACGACTTTCATGTCCGCGCCAATGTTTTTTCATTTTCGACAATCGTTTTTAAGATTCCAATTCTGGTATTGAGAACCTCAAACCGCTTGGCGCTTGGTCAAACAACTTCGACGAATGCTTAGATCAATTTTTGTGGAAAGAGTTCTCAATCCGTTTCCAAGAGAAGTTTTTGTCGAGTTTCCTGAAATTATTGATACAACTACGGACTTGTACACAGCGCATAAGCGAATCTGTTAATTTGATTGTGCACAGATCCGCCAATCAGCTGTCCACTCGTTTCCACGCTATGCCGCACGTCAACGGATCCAAGGTTTCTTGGAAGTAACTCTCCCACGCACGTTAGAAGAAATTCACAATCAACAAAGCAACTGTGATGCATCTGCGACTCGAACGGAAGAGCCGCCCCTAAAACGCGTCGATGCACCGTCAATTTATCTATTGAAGGCCAAACGCTGTACGTCGTCGTTGCATGGAACAAGAACAACACTCTACTGTAGGTCTACACAGGCCATTGAGGAAACGCCACAATTGTTCATATTCCGCCGTACTACCGATTTTGCCATTAAGTCTACGGTTTTACAGCCAAACATTTTGTCGCAACCTATTGAACGCTTCCACGGTGTGTCAGCGTCATTATGATCGTGTCAAACGTAGTCGTCAGTTACGCCGTGCCGCCAGAGCTGCCGAGCGGCTTCGCAAACTTCTGCTCAACCGTCGGCCCAACCGTCTGCTTTGGGCTGTGTATTCCACGTCCATCGCGTTTAGACAATCATTTTTGTCATGATTCCGCTGTGCCGCCATTGCACAGCCCTGATGACTGTATCTGTGCCACGCATTTTGGTTACGCAATTGAACAATCGTTATCCTGTCCAGCAGCATATTGCCACGCCGCATTTTACGCCTATTCCGTCACAAGGAAACAACCGCGCCCATTCTATGTCGCGTACCACACCAATTATTTTGCGCACAACTAACGGTTGTCGTACCGCTCAGTCGTCATTGCCTTGCAATCAACCGGATCGCCGCACTTGAACTATTTGCTCATCATTTTGATTTTGCTGTACCAGGACAACGTACCGACCGCCAGCAGTGCATTTATTTTTTGTTTAATACGTTTTAATCATTTTTCCGTAATTTTTCTCTTACTAGTTAATTTTCCTGCAGCCACATTCCAAATTTTTTCTCTCCACTTTAGGACCCTTTTTTCTTACAATCTTTTTACATATCTCCATTATTCATTATTTTCCATGTATATTTTTATTATGATGTATAATTTTCTTGATTTTTCCCAGAAACATATTTGTTATTTCACTGTATTTGTCTGTCTTTGATTCATTTATTGTCCTTGTCCATATGTGTTCTCAATTTGTCCATAATTTGAGCCTTTTGTATTCAATACTAATTAAGCCGAGTGACCTGCCCTCCTATCATAAATTATTTTTTCCAATCAAACTTCGGGTCCCGGGCAAACAGTCATTCCGTATGTTGCGCAAACCACGTTGTCAACGTGTCGCCGACGCACCGGTTTTTTTGTCCCCCGCTGCTCAATTACAATGGATGCAGCCATATGCCATTCCATACATTTTCATGCATACGTTTTGTGCATAAAAATGTGTCAGCATCCCGCTTCAATCTGCTGACACGAATCGATAATCGCTGCTCTGACTATGTTCGCCGTGGCCATGCTTATGGCAACAAAAAGTTTGCGCACAAACGTTTTTAGACGTAAAAATTTGCACTGCGTGCAAATTTTTCTCTTAATATCCGGGAGTGTAGAGATCGCCTACGTCCTGTTACGCCGCTTTGGTTCAACGCGAAATTCCATTTGTTTTGTGCTACGTTGTACCTACATTCCGATGACTGTTGACCCAGCCGTGCATTTTTGTGCTTAATTTCCATACGCACGTACGCGACCACTAAGCGCAATGCATATAGTGTGTCGCCCGGGACCACCTTCCCTCCTAAAATTACCATATCTTCATTTCCTTTCCCATACATATTTTCAATAAAAACTGTTGGATAGGAAATGGGCACTCGGGCTTAATGCGACTAGAGTACAAATTGGTATATGTGCTATCATATCATACGCGTGTTAAAACTCTATATGTGTGTCTCATATTTTGTGCCTATTCCGTTTGTACATTCTTCAATCGTAAGCTTAGCCCATAGGCCTATTGTTATTCTTGTAGATCCATTCCGTGTTTCTTTGTTCGCATTGATACGCCTTTTTTGTATTGTTTAAAACTGCGTGTGAGCGCAGTTTTGACGATCATTCCTCCACTTTAAGACTTTTCATTTTACATTGAGCTTTTGAGCCCTTTTGCGCCAGCTTGTATGCTGTGCATCGTTTTTCTTTCTTTGCATCGAGTAGTCTCTGCACGTTGTCCCTGTTGTTTCCCCTGCGTGGCTGCAGGAAATCTCATGAGCTACGCATAGTGGGCAGGTTTCTTTTCTGCCTACGCATTTGTTATTTTATTTGTGTGCCACACCGCATTTTGTTGTATGCTGTTGGCGGGCTACGTGCCCGTAATGGCGGCTTCATTTGTTGTAACCAATTAGCGTAACACGACAGTTGGCAGCATGCATCTTCATGCTGTCACGTTTTTCATTGCTTCAAGAGCAATTTCGTCCAAAAATATTGTAAAAATTAATTATTTGATTAACGATGTTGGGCTCGGTTGAATTTCCGTGCTGTTGAATTCTGTTCTTGTGCTACACTATACTTAGGAACCTTCAATATTTTCAAGCACCGGAATTCTGTCCAAACAAGTTAAATAATAATCTTTTTGAGCCTTCAATTAGTTTCCGGGGAACTTACTTTACTTAGGTACTCAATCTCAAAAGGGGTCAAGTAAGTAAGTTTTACTAGTGCGTGCGTGAGAGGGGCCAGGCTATCTTGATAGGCCGGGCCACTTACCACCGAGTCGCTGGTTGGTGATTGTCCCCCTAAAAGGGCAATTACCACCAGTGTGAGTGTGAGCTTAAGCTAGGTGTAAGTAAGTTTGGGGCGTAGCGTCAGCTACGTTTACACAAGCAGCCGAGCGTGGGGTAGTCTTACCTGACTTCCGGTCCGTTGCTTTGAATCTATTGATCTATAAATCGTAACAGATGTCGTTGATGAATGAATATTGGCTAATTTATCTTGCAAGGGTACAAGTGTATAAAAAATAAATGTTTTGCGTCGTAAATTGAATAAAATTTAGTTATATGCAAAGAAATTATTGAATTTTCAAAATTTTGAAACCTTTTTCTAAGTCTTCCCAACCTAAAACTATCCATATAAAAGTACGGTCTTGCTATAATCTAGTAAGTGAATAAGAGTTTTTCATCTAGCGAACATGCTCAAATAAAACAGAAATTCTGGGCACACGGTAGATAATAAATCAAACTGTATCGTCAGTATCGTCAAAATATGCGTAGTTTAGATTACTCTAATCCAATATGTGGCAAAGTAAACGACCTCTAGGTTTTATTCGTTCTAGTTTTTTTTGATATAGTACCTTATACATATACTATTCAAAATTCGATAGGGTATTAGTTCACAGTATAAGTTTTGGAATTGATTCAAAATTTTATCAGGCTCACCTGATAATCGTACATTGATGTTGTGGGGCATGTGGCAATCGAATAAATAAAATTGGTACCTATGCACAAGTCCTGCTTATAACAGGTTAAGATTCTTACACCTATGTAAATGTGCTTTGGTAGGTACCTATGTGCATATTCGTATGTGGCATAATACAAAGATTTAATTAGGTATCAATCTACAAGAACTTGTTGATTCAATCGATATATTAATAAAATAATTCGCCAAGTAGGTAGTTATACAATTGTAACGCCCGACTAATAATAGCACTAAAGAGTGACAAAAGAACAGCAGTTTTTAAATTACCATATTTACATATGTTCAGGGGATTGGCGACTAACATTCGCCAGACCCCAGTCAGAAACCGTGCTCTGAATAGCTGATATTGTCCGAGCTCAGCGTCAGAACGAGCGTTATCATTGACGCGGCGGACTTCCGACATGACGGGTAGAATTACTGGCAACGTGTTTACAGTAATAAAGTTGTTTGGATTGCATAGGTACATAGCGTCTTCGGCGTTTATCCCGCCCCAAAATTGTTTACCAACCACCGACAAAGACTTAAACAATAGGGCTAAAGTGAAATGAATCGGAATATTGGCATTTGTTATTAGGTTCCAAATGTACGAGTCAAAGTAGTCTCTATACTGATTGTTGGAAACCGAAGATAAATTGATTAACTGTGTTTTTGTATCAAAGTCGATTATATAATGGAAAAAATAGCGTATATAGTTCTTAAATGATTATTGTAAATGGAATTGTGACCGTTTAAACGAAAATGCTGTAAAAATAATCCAAGGTTGTCGCGCGCTGTTTGATTCATCTGCAAAATAAGAATGTTTTTAGAGCACGCGAACAAGCAGCCTTTTTTGAAAAGCCTTTTTATATTTGTACATGTACAAAAATTAACAAATTTTACACAAGTAGCGTGACAAAAAAGCAAAATATATCAAAGAGCAGATAATATGATTTTCATGGAATAAAATTGCTTCAAGGCATTATTGGGTATTGTTAAGTAATGAACGCACAGGCTGTATCAAGCCGAAATCGCCATCGTTGAAATTTTCATGGTTTAACGCCCGCATATAGAGCTGGAATAGGTACGCCTGGCATAATTTGGAGAGAAAAGATTGAACTCATCAGCTGAAAATCTGATTCAGAAAACGAGTTGTTTCAACTCATGTAGAATTGCAAAAGCGTAATTCAAAAAAAAGATTAAACTTCCTAATGAAAGATTCGATGGGCTTTCAAATTTATTTTGTAAAAAGCCGCGATGATGCCTTCTAGTTTTTTTGATGTATTACCTACAATTATGTATACCTATTCAAAATTTGATACAGTACTAGTTCATTGTAAAGGGTTTGGAATTTATGAAAAATTTTATCAGGCTCACAGCAAAACAGAGGCCCTCGGGATACATTATTTGGATTACTATGGGCGCACTTTGCACCGATAATGCACTCTAGTTTTTGACGTATATTCAAAATTTAATGAAATTCTACAGCGATCAAATTCTGGGGTTCTGCTTGAGGCATTAGAAAATACAAAAAATAAAATACCGCACAGTGCACTGCCCAACTACCAAGTGTGTGTAAGTGTAGTGCACTGCGCAACACAGTGCGGTTTTAAAATCGCACATTGTGGCACATTAGTGCACAAAGTGGATGAAAAGAAGATGTATTCTCCTAGAGCTGTACCGGGGCCTAGAAACGATTATTACTTTAGGAATGTTATCTTTTTCGTGTGTGAATGATCTTAAGTTCATTATCATGACATTGTCACTTTCTCTACCTAGGTTTTTTTACTTTTCAGCTAAGTAATGGAACGTTACACAGTAAAGTGAATGGTGCATACGATTGTGCAATCAGCCGTACATTTCATAGACGCAGGTATAACACCTTTTGATAATTTGTCCTATTAATCGAAAATCTTTAGCTATCAATATCTTTTTAGCATATCGTTGTAGTCTTGGACTGACATTGTTCCTCGACTGTTTGGAATTTCACTCGTATCTTCATTACACTGTTAAAAAAATGTTGTAAGTACACAAAAAAGTTGTGAGTAATTGGCTGCCACAACTTTTATGTGTCTTGGTTACACAACAATATTCTGTAGGTGTTACATAAGAAAGCAATCTATACAACAAAATATTATTGTGTCGAGCCAACGTAATTTGTTCTGTAGATCCAACACAACTTTCAATCCTTCAGAATATCGATTTTTGGGCCCCAATCTGAAAGCTTTATTTAGACGCTAAATAACACACATTTGATGATAGGTACAACGCAAACAAGAGAAATGAAAAAATGCACTAGTCAGTTTTCTGAACCAAATCCGTTTCTCCTTGGCTTAAAGAACTGACCAATGAATTTTGACATCGGATATATAAGGTCACATTTGAAATAACAAACATTAATATTGAGCAAAGATTAACTGGGTATTCAAACAAAAAAATAATGATGAAGAGAAAATGCACAAGAACTTACATTAAAACACCAAATTTAAGCAATGTGATATCATTAGAAACGAGAGAAGCAAATTGTAAGAAAAAAATAGAGTCAAACATGTTTCAAGATTTTATTAAAGAGAACAGCAGTCTAAGTTTTTCTCATGTTTCGAAAATAGTCGCAAAAACTCAATATCCACGTACAAAATTGTGATTTTTCTTAACTTTCCAATGTCTATTTTAATCATAATAATTTTATACGTCATTTTTCAAAACCCCCAAATTTATGAAATTTTGCCTGAAAATTGCTTGTCCTATAAGAATTTCACTAAACATCAATTGGGAATGAAAAACAATTAGTGCGTAGATTATATTGAAGATATCTACCATTTTTAAGAGTCACTTTTGACATATAAATATGTCTTCCGGTCGGTTCAAGATAAAGAAGTTAAGAAGTTAATCTATTCAGCATGCAGCATTGGAAAAATGTTATCAAAGCCTGACAACTGCTAGCGAAGAAGGATCACGAGCAATAACATTCGCTATTGAAGACAAGGTCATTAAAATAAGCTTGCCTTAATAGCAAGTAAAGAAATGCACGCAAAATCACTCAAATAGTAAAACAGAAAGAGTCAATAAAACCATTTACATAACAAGATCCGATCAATTTAAGCTGAATTCAGCCACAATCATATTGAATAAGAGTAAATACAGGTATATAATAAATAAATATATTAATGTCAGTATTATCTATCTCGGAAAAATAAATATTTAATCAAAAATTGAAAAATCATTAGGTATAAAAACACACAGCACACAAACTGACGAATGTGCTCCAAACTGCTGCATTCACCACCATTCATTCCATCACAACTGCGAGTATGAAGTAGGTTACCTACACTTTCATCTTAGTACTGGTTACGATGAATCATGTTTTCTGCTATGAGCGGTCATGTGCACATCAACCTGAGCCTAATCAATATGCGCCATAGCTTGTAGGCAGAACACAAAAAAGTTGTGTTGGATAAACAGACATCCGAATCGTTAAGTACCACGCAATATTTTTGTGTCCATGGAACAGATTTGTAGCTTTGACACAATTTTATTGTGCAGGTACAACGATTTTTTTACAGTGTATCTTCTTGCCGTTGGCGAATTATTTTATTAATATATTGATTGAATCAACAAGTTCTTGTAGATTGACACCTAATTAAATCTTTGTATTATGCCACATACGAATATGCACATAGGTACCTACCAAAGCACATTTACATAGGTGTAAGAAGCTTAACCTGTTATAAGCAGGACTTGTGCATAGGTACCAATTTTATTTATTCGATTGCCACATGCCCCACAACATCAATGTACGATTATCAGGTGAGCCCGATAAAATTTTGAATAAATTCCAAAACTTATACTGTGAACTAATACCCTATCGAATTTTGAATAGGTAGGTATGTATTAGGTACTATATCAAAAAAACTAGAACGAATAAAACCTAGGGGTCGTTTACTTTGCCACATAGTGGATTAGAGTAATCTAAACTACACATATTTTGACGATACTAACGATACAGTTTGATTTATTATCTACCGTGCGCCCAGAATTTCTGTTTTATTTGAGCATGTTCGCTAGATGAAAAACTCTTATTCACTTACTAGATTATAGCAAGACCGTACTTTTATATGGATAGTTTTTAGGTTAGGAAGACTTAGAAAAAGGTTTCAAAATTTTGAAAATTCAATAATTTCTTTTGCATATAACTAAATTTTATTCAATCTACAACGCGAAACATTTATTTTTTAGACACTTGTACTCTTGCGAGATAAATTAGCCATTCATCAACGACATCTGTTACGATTTATAGATCAATAGATTCAAAGCAACGGACCGGAAGTCTGGTAAGACTACGCCATGCTCGGCTGCTTGGTAGCAGCGTCGTGGCTCCCTCGCCTCATGTGATTATGGGGTAGAGTCTAAAGCTCAGCAATTTTTCACTATATGTAACTTTTTATCTATCGTCAACAAAAAAAACATTTTACTAATTATACATTATCTTTTTACTTAATGATGACCATCATGGGCAAAAGCCAGATTCTAAAGGTCTGTTGAAGGCAAACGATCAAAAAGGTAATAAAAATTTAATTCTATTCTAAAATTCAAAATTTAGTAATTTTGTAAAGGTACCGTTATTCACTTTACACTATTTTTATTTTTCTTGACCATTCGATGACCTGTCCGACCTAGCAATGACCTGTCCACCCTAGCATTTATTGCACCTGACCACTCTCCCTAATCTAATTTAATTCGATTCGTATATTTAAAATTTAGCAATTTTGTATCGTTATTTACTTTACACTATTTTTCTTGACCATTAGACGACCAGTCCATCCCTAGCATTTAGTGCGTCTAACCATACCCTCTACTCGCTATTGGCCAACTTTTTAAATCGGCCGGGGCCCCTAGGCTCTACTAAACTTTATTTACACTGTATCTATTTTTTCTTGACCATTAGATGACCATATTGACCATGCGCCTAAACTCCTATTTGCCATCTTATACGTGGGTCAGCAGGACCCCTAGGTTGCACGTCACCACCTAGTATGCGTTTTGAACGCGTACTTATACTAGTGCACTTAATTGCAAAAGTGCGTGGGTGGCAGCCCAGGGTACCACGGAGTACTACTCACAGGCACAAATAAGCATGTGAAAAAATCAGCGCAGTACGTAAACAAATACATAGTACCTATTACATAGTGTAAATTATTGAATGAGTGTGCCTTTGGGATGAAGCGGCGAAGGGGGATAGGATCATATCTGGGCGTGGGGGTATGCACCCCCAGAATTCAATTTTTGATTTTTTTTGTTGTTTTTTTCGCAATTTTTTGATGCCAATGGATAATGCTCGATGAGAAACGTTCAAAAATGGTGTTTTTCGCCATACCAATATTTTAAAAGCCATTTTTTGACCTTTGAGAAATCTTCCCCCAGAATTTTGGTGCCGCCCACGTATGGATAGGATGGTTCTGCTGCGCACTGGCCTAAAGGACGAGTGCGCCGGACGTAAATGGAAAATCGGCCGTAGTCCCTCCTAAGAATTGTCCGCCTTAAGTAGGTACATAAAACCCAAGCTGGACTGCACTGCTGATTGGTCAGAGCTTCATACCTGATTGTACTCAACTTCAACAACTGGTTCCAGACCGCCACCTAATCAGCATGATTACGAAATTCATTTGAATGAATTTGAATTGTTTTAGGTTGGCGAAAATACAGAGAACATTCAATTCCAAAATTATTGAGAAAACTATGAGAAATAAGAGATTCGTGTAGGGTAGCACTCAACAATAAAATACGAAAAAGCTGAACTTTGATTACTCAACAACGAAGAACGTTAGTTACAGCTAAATAATCTTCTCAGTGTATTTTTGGGACTTTCAGTCCCAAGATAAAATAATTATTACGCAGACACAATTTTCTACTCTTTATTCTTCAAACGCGAAAACTGTACAGAGGCAACAAAAGGCGACGGAGTCGGGTCTTCAAGGGTAGGGCTTGAAAATTGAACACGAAAAACGGGCGAGAAGAGACGCTTGTCCAACGATAAAAAAACAAGGCGAAAAGGGGGCGCTGGTACCAAAAAAGGAAACAGCAAAGTTCGATCTACGATGAGCACCAAGGAGCGTGACGATAGAAAGGCGGCAAGGAGAGATCAAAAACCAAAAACGACGAGACCGAGCACATGCAACGACGCCACCAACTACTACCTCTAACTATTATTACAGTAAACACAAAAGGTAAACATTGGACAATGATATTTGTATAACTATTGCAAATCACGCAGATGTGTGCAATCTGACTAAATTACGATATATGTACGTTGCGGTATGTATGCTTACCAGCAACCATACCTGGAGTGGGGGTTTGGGGGTGTGCACCCCCAAAACGTCGAATACCCTCCCCAGAATTCAATTTTTAAAATTTTTTCGCAATTTTTTGATGCCAATGGATAGTGCTCGATGAGAAACGTTGGAAAATGGTGTTCTTCAGCCATATCACAATTTTTAAGACCATTTTTTACCTTTAAAAAAACCTTGCACACACCCCCTCAGAATTTTAATGCTGCCCACGTATGCCAGCAACTATTGCAAGAGGCTCGCACATGATAGGCCTAATGGCAAACATCCGTGGAAGACGCCGTCTTACAATAGTAAGTATGTAAATGGTATAAAAACGAAACTATCTGGTCAGCGAATAAATATGAATATTGCGTTTAGAATTTTCAGACAGAAGCTGATACAGACAACATAATGAATGTATACGGTAATCACGGATCACGGGCGCACGTGAGTAAGATGAGCCAGAGTGTATGTAAAATCCATCGTCAAATGATGTACTCATACATACATACATACACAAGAACAATGTAAAACTGGACGAAGAACTGGTCCTAGCGTATATATATTATTTCATATATCCGTTTTCAGCCAGTATATTGTCACGCACCGCTATCATACGACGTTTAGCTTTTTGGAATGCTTCCAAAATAGATAGTATGCTAGAAGAAAGGCCGTTTCCCCTAAGAGAAAAAGTATAAAATCAAATCATTACTGTACATAATTCTAGAACTAGGTGGGTACAATAGTGGAAAACGAGGAAAATTCTAAAAATTAGCTCTGCTGGAATATAGGATTGTCATACAATCTGATCTTTTATGATACCTTCTTGTCATTAAAGGCTATAATTGAACCTAATTAAAAGCCAAAATAACAAGGTACACCATATAATCACGACGCTTTTGACAATGCTTAAATATGTTGTAGGTATCTGAAAATCTCGCAGGAGAAAATGAAATCGGTCTTACGATAGAAGTCTTTAAAGAGTACAGGTAGAATTTCAGATCTACATAGTTATCAAGTTATTACATTATGGATATACCTGCATAGATGCATAATTGGAAAGAATCGTTGCGTATCACACCACCAAAGCAATATTGAGTTACCAACTAGAATAATTTCACTCAATACCAATAAAGCTGTACTAACCCGATTGTGCTCATGAGAATCCGATATTTATTTCGTTCTTGATCCTCTTTTGTGACCAAGTCTCTTAAAATTTCAAAATAATTACAAACCTTACCGACTAGCACAAAAGCATTTACTTGTTTTAGCAGACTCTTGGACTTATAGCTGAGGCCGTACAAGTAATGTTTTAAATTTTTCAAAAGTGCTTATTTTGAAGAACAACTGCTCTGATTCATTACCTGTTTTTAAATCTCTTTTTTGCCCCAATCACTCACTAATTCAGTTTATTCTTTTTGAGTGACAACGTTCAAAGAGACAAAAAACAAGTTCAAGATGAGGCTTGTAGCGATCCAGACTCATTATGCTGTACCAAAGGTGTAAAAACGCCGCTAAAATTTGTCATGACTGCAATTTTCATTTCAATTCAGTTTTTTGTGCCAAGCTCCTCTATAAACCCTAAAATAGCATAGATTTCAACTCATTCAACATGCTAACATATTTTTTTCACTAATTTTAGGTGGTATTTAAACTATACGCACCAACAGCAAAGACTTTCTTCGCAAAAGTGTTCATCTGTACTATGGAATTTCTCTTTTTTTCGAGATATGCCTACACTTAATTAATGTGCAAACCCTAAAAACGGCTTAATATTGTAATTCAAAAATACAGTCTTACTGTAGACCTTTTTGTCTGTTGGCTAGAAAAATTCCAAGTGCCTGCCTAGCCTAGTTCTCGAGATATGACGCAGAACTCGGGTAGTGTTTTTATTCGAGCCATCCTGTATATCATAGGTAGCGCGAGAGCGCTACCTATAGCATACTTGACCACCTTTTTTCTTATATGTTTATCACAGCGAGTGCGAATTTTGTGCCCCGCCCTCACAGCAATAACGGCACACACCTGGGAAATGCGGTTTTCTTAAACGATAGATAATTAAAAAACTCGATAAGCCATTTTTTCTTTTGTTTACACTCAATGCCGAGTTAGCAATGAGTGTGTAAAGTGTAAACCAAAAAATCAAATAATTTGCGGAGGGCCAATTTTTTTAAATGTTGCCCCCGAGCTGTAGATTACGAATCTGACCTAAGAATTTCTTTACTCTCAATGGTTATTGCACAAAAATGTAAAGTATACGGGTTTTTTACTCCTTGCGTGTTTTCAGCTGATCTAACTCAATTTTGGTTTCTGTGCAGTCCAATTGATTGTATAATGTAGAGGGTTACAATATCTCAAGGACCAATTTTTTCTTTTAACGCAATATTTCTTGATCTGTGATCGTTTTAGTGTAAAGTGTTCGAGACGAAAAACCAAATTGCTTCAGCTACTCCGCTAAGTAGGCGGAACATGCTAATTATCCTTAAAATGTGCCCTGACCTTAGCGTTAAAGATCCTAGTTTATTTCGTTTCTATACACCCAATATTGCGTTATTAGCACAAGTGTAAAGTTTACACTGAGAAGCGCTTTTCCGCTCAGAGCATTGAGTATCAAACAATTTGCGGAGGACCAATTTTATTTTTAAAAATGTTGCCCCCGAATTATAGATTACGAATAAGACATTTAAATTTCTTTACACTCAATGTTTGTTGCGCAAAAGTGTAAAGTATACGGGTTTTTTACTCTTTGCATGTTTTCAGCTTATCTAACTCAATCTTGGTTTCTGTGCAGTCCAATCGGTTTTATAATGTATTGGGCTACAATATCTCAAAAGGTGAAATTTTTTCTTTTTCAATGCAATATTTCTTGATCTGTGATCATTTCAGTGTAAAGGGTTCTAGGAGAAAAAATTCCTTCAGCAACTTGCACCCCCAAGAATTTCGGCGCTGCCCACCTATGGATATATGGCCTAAAATATTGAATAAAAGAAGGGAACTAGCAAAGAAAAATGCTCATATTTTTTCTTACATGTTTATCACAGCGAGTGCGAATTTTGTGTCCCCCTCACAGCAACAACGGCACACACCTGGGAGGTGCTGTTTTTTAAACGATAGATAATTAAAAACTCGATGTACCATTTTCTCTTTTGTTTACACTCAATGCCAAGTTAGCAATGAGTGTGTAAAGTGTAAACCAAAAAATCAAATGATTTGCGCTGTAGATTACGAATCTGACCTTAAAATCTCTTTACTCTCAATGATTGTTGCACAAAAGATGTAAAGTATAAGGGTTTTTTACTCCTTACGTGCTTTCAGCTTATCTAACTCAATTTCGGTTTCTGTGCAGTCCAATTGGTTTTATAATGTAGAGGATTACAATATCTCAAAGACCAATTTTTTCTCTTTTAACGCAATATTTCTGGACCTGTGATCGTTTTAGTGTAAAGGGTTCGAGACGAAAAACGAAATTTCTTCAGCTACTCCGCTAAGTAGGAGGAACATGCTAATTATGCTTAAAATGTGCCCTGACCTAAGGCTTACAGATCCTAGTTTATTTTGTTTCTATACACGCAATATTGCGTTATTAGCACAAGTGTAAAGTTTGCACTGAGAAGCACTTTTCCGCCCAGAGCATTGGGTATCAAACAATTTGCGGAGGGCCAATTTTTTAAAAATATTGCCCCCGAGTTGTAGATTACGAATCTGAACTCAAAATTCCTTTACACCCAATAGTTATTGCACAAAAGTGTAAAGTATTCGGGTTTTTTTACTGTTAGCATGTCCTAAAGCTTATCTTACTCAATTTTGGTTTCTGTGCAGTACAATTGATTTTATAATGTAGAGGGCTACAATATCTCAAAAGGTAAAATTTTTTCTCTCTTAATGCAATATTTCTTGATCTGTGATCATTTTAGTGTAAAGGTTTCAAGACGAAAAAAGAAAAGAAAAATGTAGCTACAGAAAGGTCATTCCTTCTTTAACATTTTTGTCGTCAATTACAATGAAATTTTTTCGGATCATCTTCGGAGAAACAGAAAGTCTTTGACAAAGAAACAATAGCGCTAATATTTTTTGACACTTCGCGTCGGACTAAAACATTTGGTGACAAAAATAAAAATACCTAGATTGTGTGCTGCGCTCGTCTTTACAGCTCATGTGTAATTAATTGAAACAAAAATAATGAAAATGTTTTGTTTCTAATGTTCCACTAATCTAACAATCACCATTACTTCTGTTTCTGTGAATTTCTAAAATTCAGCAAAATCTGAAAATAAATACATATATGTAGTTATTTGTGCTGTTTCCTCATAAAAACCAATAAAAAGGTATCAAAATTTCTTGGCGCATCGGCTAAGTCAACTGTTTGGTATACTAAGCCCTAAGTATATGTTGACATTAAAAATGATACAATTGTCAACGTTTGGTGACACTTCGCCCGAATAAACATAATTTTGTCTTTTGCTTTGAAAATAAATGCTGAATCAAAAAGGTTTTAAAATTTTGTTCAATTTTAAATTGAAAAAAACTCAGTTTTTGAAAAATGCAGTTTTACTGTAAAAACACTTCTAACAATCTTCATGGATTTTATACGTAATCTTCATTGTACATATACAATGGACTGTGAACGAAAAGCACTCTTATCTATCACATTACCTATTTTTTCCATAATTGATTAATTCCCTTAAAATAAAAATAAGGATGCGGTAATAAGCATATAAAAGTAATGCTTGCAAACTTGCTCAGCATTAAACAATTTTCGTCACTCCATGTTCCATGTAAGTTACTAAAATGTCTTCCCAGCAAATATCTCTGCGTAAATTAAAGTATAAAACCACTATTGTAATAAACAAAAAATGTACTTCTTGATCATATTACGTTGAAAAAAAGAAAAATAAAAGGTTAAATCCCCCAATGTATTATATAAGCTACGATAGTGTAGTCAACGGGGAAGTAAAAGCAATACTTGCACTGATGAACAGCATAAACACGGATGAGAACACTGCCAGATGTCACCGTCTGGAATCCAAGTTTTGCCAAGACATGCCCCTAAAAAGCATCCAAGGCGTTAGAGCGACTATAATTAAATACTGTAATTAAAGATAATCTAAATATCAGACTAGTCGGCTTTTCAAGCACTAATTCGGCAAAAAAATTGGCGTCATATAGCAAAGCCCAAATACTAACGAAATATTAGCCAAACATACTCATAGTTGGCAAGATTAAAAGAGATGTAATATTCTGTTTCTTAATGATTTTGACCAATGTTAAGCATTATTGTTCAAATTTTTCCGGCGTTTCGCGATAATATCTATTTATGTCATTAGGCCTCATTTCATACGTGAAATATAATTTGTAAAGGCACAAATTTTATAGATCGCGCAAATATTTCCCTGCAGCAAAAACTGATTGATTATAGAGCCTTTGTCCAATTTTCAGCAACAATTTTAAAATATTATCAGCGCTTCAAGTTGAATTCTCTTATAACTTTCCATACCGCTCCAAGCGCATGCATAGTATTAAAAATATAACAGTAATTTTATTTATCTTCTTCAATCATACTCTTGAATAGTTTTAAAAATTATCTCACATTCCACGCCAGACGCTCGCGAATGAATTTTATGGAATTCTCGCATGAAAATTATTTACGTAAAATTCCCAAAGATGTTAAGTCTTTTTTAGAAAAATTTTCGCCAGAAAGAATTCTAAATAATCATAATTAGATATGGTAGGTGGCGAAAAAAACGACTCTTGCATACAACAAATATCATCCGAAATTCGGGATCACTCCTAATATCCTGGATCACCCAGTTTGACGATTTTTTCATCCAGATTCTAATATGAAAAATTTCAAAAATCGTCCCAAATACGATAAGCGTAGGTAAAAAAGGAAATAAAAAGATTATTAGAAGTCTAAGCATTGTATTCGTTCGTACTTAAGAGCCAAGATGTATTATCAGCTATCCAAAGTGATTTATGAATGTAGTAAGCACTATTCAAAAGTGGCTATAAATATATAAGTATTTACAAATACTAAAGCAAGTATTTCCTGTAAAAATTAAGGAAAAACTCTTAGGATAAGAGATGCATCCAGTAGGATGAATAACCGCAAGCCCAATGCATTTTTGACTCAGAGTTTGGTGGGACAATTAGAATTAAAGGTCTCATAGGCGGCACCAAAATTCTGGGGGTGCAAGATTTTTCGAAAGAGCACTATCCATTGGCATCAAAAAATTCCGAAAAAAACAAAAAAAAATCAAAAATTGAATTCTGGGGGTATTTTGGTTTTTGGTTTCTGGGGGTGCATACCCCCACGCCCAAGTGTGGTAATGACCTAGGACACCGCTCGAAATATTCATCAAACTAGCAAAAGACTGGATGCAATTAGTTCAATTCTACCAAATTAACGCACAACTACACCAAAACGTAGAATGATTTAAGCTACCTCACTTGAAAAGACTACTCATTTCTTCATGATTGTCATTCGCAACTACTTGTAAAGTACAAAACTAAAATTTCAATTCAACAAAAATTCACGAAATACGCATTTCGCTTGATTCAATATACATAAAAGACAGAAAATAAAATAAAATTAAAGTAAACCCAGTTGACTATAGAAGAACAGTGGTATAGCTTGAATATAGCATCCAGATTTCTAAACATAAAGGAAAAATTCAAATCATTAGAAAAAGAAATACATAAGTACGATTACTTCTTAACTTTTATCATAAAAAAATTTTATAGCAGCGAACTACAATCAGAGATACGTATATATGAACTTTAGCCATCAAAACGTATTAGAAAGAATTCCTTTAAATAATATACTCTGTAGCAATTTGTAAATAATAAGTAAAATAATGTAATAATTTATAATATTATGTACACCCAAACGCTAGAAATAATTTCGCACATACACACATATTCAAGTGACCTACGTATGAATACAAAACACTTTTTTATTTTTATCTTGTTTTTAATAATAAAATATTGGTAATTGCAGTCTAAAAGTTATTGAGATTCGTCTAACTTATAGATTATAAATATATGTAGGTATGCCCATACATTATTAAGAAATCAAGAACTGTGTAGCGATGGCATTTAAATTAAAAAAGGTAAAATCCTCTGCTGTTCACCTCTGTGCTCTTAGGCACTCCAACCAAATGCAGATCTTCAACCTCGGGCGAGCCACCGATAAAAAATCGTCTTAGTTCTGATTCCCTATGGCCATCAGTTATTCTCCATGTCGGAACATTAGATTCATACTTTCCTAGCACAAAAAAATATAGAATCATGTAAAATGAACTATATAACACGATTACAAATTAGGGATGTACTCATATATTGCTCAAGCGCAAATTACTGTAATTAAACAAATATGTAGATAAACAAAGAAAAATAAATACATGCAAATCAGTAAAAAACAAATAATTAACTAAATCATGTGAACTAGCTTTTTTGTACAGACGTTGGCGATATTCCAATGAAACTTTTTATTACATACAAGTCAATAGTAATTCGATCAAATGCATCGATAACGTGATTTTCATATCTTGAATTTTCGAAGGATGTGTGGGGTAGACTTTTGAGTTAATAAACTCAAAAAATAATTGAAAAAGAAAGCTAAATTACATATTGATTGAAAATACAAAAACTGAAAAGTAAAAATTGAAGCAGATAAAATGTGAATGCCATCAAATTGACTCAAATCAGGAATCATGTAAAATAGCTATTTTATTTTTTTATTTGGTTTGTATTTTTTTTATTTTTTCAATTTTTTTATTTTTTATTTTTTGTTTTCATTCATTTTTTTCATTTTTATTTTGTTTCCTATTTTCTTTTTTTGTACAAGCCTCTTTATACATGTACAAAGATCTCTGGAAAAGCCTTTATCTCTTCTTTGAATCGTGCGCTTGAGGCTGAATGCGGAAATTTTTTTGAATTTTTGCTACAAAATGTCTTAGAAAACATTAAAATCACCATACTTTTCCCAAAAACCATTTTACATTAAACTAAGATCCCTCTTAATATCTTTGTACGAGCCTCAAAATCTTTGTACCGTACGAACAAAGAATACCATGTTTATGCCACATAATGTACGAATGTTAACAGCTTTTCACATTCTGCTGCAAACACGAACAACTAGCATAATCAGCGACTGGAACCTGATTATACCTGGACGAGTAGGCAATACAGAATAACCATATCCTTCGATACGGAATCTGTCCCAAGAATCAGTGGAGCAAACTTCTAGCAAAATGCTAGGCCATCGAAGAGTTTCGGCTGAAAATTAGAGTAAGCTAACAATGACTGATCATAAACCTATCAAACTTTACATTTGGGGATGACCTTAAATTTTTTCAATCAAATGAGAGACGCACCACGTTTTACATATTCGCTCACTTTATTGTACCATTACCATTCAACTTTTTTCTAGATATGATCAAATAAGCAGGCACAGAAACGCAATAGTTTCTATCAAGGTTTTTGTAGCACCCCGCGAATGAAAATTGCCCGCGCTAATGAACATTTTGGTTATTAGCATGGCGTGCTAATGGATTGGAAGACCTTTTTGGGGGAAAGTGTAGTAATTTAGCGTTTTTTTATGTGTTTTTTTAGCAAAAATTCCCAAAAATATTCAACTCTTCGCGCCGACTTTTCATTTAGCCTCAAGCACGAAATTTAAACTCTCCAAAATCAATCTTGCGCAATCTAATGCATTATGTGTTCATCTCGTTTATCTGTTTGACAATATCTAGCACAAAATAATTACTTTAAGACAATTATGCACGGTTTTCTTTTATTTTTGGCGTCTGTTGTCAGATTAAATTAGGGCAACCGCATTATCATTTCGGATGTTGTAATAGCTACAAAAGGTGTCAGCTTTCTGAGTTTATTGAAAAGTAGGAAGCCTATAATTGTTATTTAGCATTGATTTCTTCATTTATTTACATCTAGCAAAAAACTAAGATCAATAAAATATTGATCTGCAGAATATCATGGCATGCTCAAACCGCAATATTGAAAAAGAGAAGGATATCATAGGTATTAGCAAAAAACTAGCATATCCAATGCTATTGGAAAAACTTTTTCAGCACCAATGCTGATAGGAATCGTGCTTAAAAACGCTGGTTCTATGTAATACATGTAAATATATGCATTTACCACTCAATATGGACGAAAAATTATGAGGTGATTGATAGCATTTATCTATATGTAGGGTATGTACATGCTACCTAGCCTAGCCGGACTTTAAAAGTATAAATTCTAAATTTAGGAGACCATACCGTAAAAGAGTTTTTGAATTACTCTATATGCATAACAAACAGGATTAAAAGTTCTATATTTGGCTAAAAGATACAAATTTAACACACCTGATAGAAGTTCGCTGGAACGCATATCAAAAGTAAGACACAATTCAAAGGGGTAGGCAAAGTAAGCAAGTTTTCCCTGAAATACAATCATGTGAGTGCATAGACGGATAACATAATTAAAAAATGTTTGATTTCCGTCAGCAGTTTTTATTGAATAAGCCGAAAGAGTAGTGCCGTGCAGCGGATGATCATCTGTGTTCATCGACCATCCTATAACAGACAAAAAGGACAATATACACGGTGTTCCGCATCACACATGCACACTGGGGGGTATCAGGGGTAATCTCTGTCACAACTTTTAAAAGACATACCCCTCGAGCCACTTGCGGACCAAAATTTATCGTTTGAATCATGAAAGAGCGCCAAACGATGCCCAGCAGTATAATCTGAAGTATTTTTTGAGTAGCAATCTGTCCATTTATTCATTCAGACACTTTTTGCCCATTATTCTGTCCATATTTGATAGTTCAGGTCATTTCATCGTTCTTATTATCATTTGTTTTCATGCAAACTTAATCACGAATATTCAAGAAGAGTAAAATACAACGAATTAAGGCATTTTTAAGGATTGTTAACCACAACTTGGCATAGGGGGTTTGGCGGGTATTCACCCCCAGAAACCAAAAGGCCCCCCAGAATTCAATTTTTTTAAATTTGTTTTTTCTCGCAATTTTTTGATGCCAATGGATAGTGCTCGATGAGAAACCTTGAAAAATGGTGTTTTTTCGCCATGCCATCATTTTCAAGGCCATTTTTGACCTTTAAAAAAATCTTGCACCCCCCCCCCTAGAATTTTGGTGCTGCCCACCTATGGTTGTGATGGAGGAGGGCGAATAAGGAACGACAAAAATATCTACAAAAAATCAACATTAACTCATCATTTTAGCGCCATAATTACCTATAAAAATTAATCATTACATTTCGCCCCAAGAAACTTGGTTTACCCCCTCCCAGAACTTTTGATCGTGTGTGTTCCGCAAATCTACTATCCACAGTACTAAAATGCATGCAGTTTTCGCTCATGAGATGAAAAATTATTTAAACAGTCTTGATGAAGAATTTTTGACGAAGAAATCTGATTCCATTAGCTATATTAGTTTGCGAGCAATAGATATGTATAAAATTGGTAAATCATTTTTTACATATAATGTCGCATATTTACCTCTTGGAAGATCCATCAAGTAGCGTACAACAAGGCCATCGTATTCAAACCCACTCGCTTGCACTAAAATTCAAATAATACGGTTACACATTAGTTATCGAAGTGGTGAGAAATTCAAACTGCATGAGAAGTCTCACTAGAACGCAAATTCAAAAAAGAATTTGCCTCAAAAAAAATTTGAACAGTTAAAAATCTTGAAAATCGTTAAGTCTTCTTAAGGATTGAGTTGTTTACTGTTATGACACAGGACATCGTCCTCTATTTTGCATTTTCGTGCCAAAACATTTGATGAAGGCCTACGTCCAGACATGCGCAACATGGAAATTTTTGGGGAGGAGTGAAATTTTAAAGTCTTTTTTGGGCGTAAAAATGAAGGATACGCATCAAAGACATCGTCTTTCGGCGTTTCTGACGAAACTCTACCTTTCTAGAGCATATAAACATTAGAAAATAAAAAAATTCAAAAAATCGAATTGAAGAAAATATAGTCGAAAAATAAATATACGGCGCGAAGCGCTGAAACTTGACATTTTTGAGCAAACAGATGGCTTAAAACAGCTCTTTTTCAACCAATTTTTCTGGAAACTTTTGGAGAATCACGAATTTTTTCTGGACAGGGGGTGAAAAAATTCCTGGGGGTTTGACAACTTTTCTGGGGAAGGGAGAAACCCAAACTCCCAAGATCATGTATACATATGTGCTTACGTCAAATAGGTACATAACTCGATCCTTAGCAAATTACATCTAGGCTTTTAATTGTTCGAGTTTCATGGCGGTCTCATGAAATGGAAACCATTCAGAATATTATTTGCTACAAGAGAGATGCGTAAGTTCATCTCTACATAGTCTTCCAACTAATTGAATGAAAAAGGCGAGATCTAAGGGACTACAAATTTTTTTAAATTAAGTGTACAAGAATTTCAAAGCACCTAATCGGACTGCGCGACACGAATTTCGAATTTCTAAAAAAACAATTACATTTACTTATCGGATGAATACCACAGCATTTATGTATGTATGTACTGTATTTGCATCGCTCAGATTATTTCATGTCATGAGGGCCAAATTTTATTATAATTGAATTACTAATATGCTCCATAGAAATATTGCAAGAAACGAAAAGCCAAAATAAAAAAGAAAAGAAATCATGAAAAAATATCTAAAAAATTCAAAAACAGGAAAAATAAAATGACTGCTATGCCATGCTAACTATGTTCAACTATTTAATTAATGCTACGCATGATTTACGCTTATTTTCTAACCTATTTCGCAAAAATACAATATTTTCAAAATCCCATCTTCAGTGATGTCTAGATCCGTCTCTCCAAACCGATTATTTCCGAAATAAGTCACCCTCTGAACGATAGACTTTGTTATGGAAAATGGCACGGAAAAGGAGAATTATTCAAATAAAGACTGATAACACAAGCAACATGTCACATTGATAAAAACAATCATGATAGCAGAAAAATGCCAATAATGTGAATCATACTGATGAGAATATAAAAAACAATATTCATAGTATTACTTATCATACATACACAATATATAAATTTTCTTAGAGGTGAAATTATAAATTGTCTTTTTGGGTCTAAAATATTAGGTACGCGTTAAAAATATACGTTAAATTTTTTTTATCTTTCAATTTTTTTAAATTAAAAAATTTAAATTCTTCAAATTTTTTTAAATATTTTTTCATTCAATTAAAAATATACGTGTTAAAAACACAGTTTCTCAGCGTTTCTGACGATGTTCTATCTTTCAAAAGCACAAAAACATGAAAAAATTTCGGAAAAAAATCTGAAAAGTCTGAACAAATTGAACAAAATATAGTCAAAACATGAGTATAATGGCACGAAGCGCCAAAAGTTTGGCACATTTGAGAAAATAGATAGCTAAAAACGCGTAAAAAAGCATCTTTTCTACAAATTTTTAGAAAAATTTAGGACACTTCAAAAAATCGTCAATTCTGGGGGGAGTGAAAGCCCCTTAAACCCCAAGATCATGTATGATATGTACTTATCAATAATAATAACAATAATAATGATAATAATAGCAATAATAATAAATAATAATAAGAATAATAGTAATAAGTAATAAAGAATAACAAACATACATGTAACGGCCCAAAATTTTGGGTTGGAGGTCCCAGCCATTTCAAGAGGGATTGGAATAAATGATATCTAAGTTTCGGCCAAAATAGCAAAAAAGCATCTAAAAATTGCCGAAAAAACTCAAGTATTTCCCTGAAAATTCCAAAAATTGGGGAGAGGGTAGGAGTCCGAAATTTACTGACTTTGGGGAGATGAGTGGATCGACCAATTCTGAGTAGGGGATTCCCTATTCCCCTATTACATGTCTGATAACAACCATACATACGAGGGTCACTCCACAAGTCTTGAGCCTTGAAGTCAATTTTATTAATAAATTACCCAAATTTGTACAGTCCCTCAAAATACTCTCCATTAGCTGTATGTAAAGTTCCATTCAATTACAAAAACAATTCTCAAAGCAGCTACAGTAATTCGTGTATGATATACTAGTGGGCAAATGTTTGAATGCAGAAAGAGCACTGTCCTGTGATTCAAACCGGATTCTCTTCAGCTCGTTTTTGATTTAGGGAAACAAAAAAGTCACAAGGTGCTAGGTCAGTTGAGTAAGGCGGATGGGGCAACCATTGAATGTCCATCTGCATCTAAAAGTCAATTGTTTTGCCGCCGTGTGTGCACTCGCATTGTCGTGGCGCAAAAACCGATTTACAAATCTCTGAATTTGGACAATTCTCGCATGTTTGCAGTGACTGCAGGAAAAGCTTTCTCACAGTACTACTTCGGCGTAATAGTTTTTTGTTTGACAAGTGGAATCGATGCAACTGGACGACTCTTGCGGAAGAAAACTCCAATCATTTAGTTGTCAAAACTTCGACTTATCACAACCTTTGTTGGACGCATTTCACTATCAAGCATCCAGACATAGGTGGGCGGCACAAAAGCTCTGGGAGGGGGAAGGGGTGTGCAAGATTTTTCCAAAGGTCAAAAAATGTCCTTAAAAATGGTGGTATGCACACATGGGCGTGGGGGGGGTTTGGGGGTATGCAACCCCCAGAAAATGAAATACACCCCCCAGAAATCAAAATACCCCCCCCAGAAATTTTTTTTGCTTTTTTAGCAATTTTTTGATGCCATTGGATAGAGCTTGATGAGAAACGTCGAAAAATTGTGTTTTTTGCCATACGACCACTTTTAAGACCATTTTTTGACCTTTGAAAACTTTTTCACCCCCCCCAGAATTTTGGTACTGCCCACCTATGGTGGTATGGCGGAAACAACCCCATTTTTAACGTTTCTCATCGAGCACTATCCATTGGCATCAAAAAATTGCGAAAAAGACGGAAAAAATTTTAAAAATTGAATTCTGGGGGTATCTTTATTTTGGGGGGGAATATTTTGATTTCTGGGGGATGCATACCCCTAAACTTCCCGCCACGCCGCCCAGGTATGCATCCAGACAGTTAACTGAACCTTGGATTCAGGGTTGAACTGATAAACCCGTGTTTCATCAAAAAGACACCTTTCAAAGCGGCACTGTTTCAGCTAATCAGTAAGCAAATGTGGCATCCAGTGACTTGCAAGCTTTCTACCTCCTATGGTTTGGTGAAGGATGCGATTAATTGTTCATCAAAAATGCCTGTTTCCTGCGCTATCTCTTAATATGTGATTAGTCTATCTTTCTTTATCAAATGGGCTACAGCAATTGCATTTTCCTCTGTGTTGATTTCTGGCTGATGTCCAGGTCGTGAGTCATCTTGGAGTGACCACTGACCCTGCTCAAAAAGTTTCTACTATCGTTTAACAGTAGCAAAAGATAGAGCTTGACCACCAAGGCAACTGGACAAATTTTCAGCACACACAGACCTTGATTGGCCAAGTTTCAAGGCAAAAAGTATCATGGCCCGAAAATGTTCGTTTAAAAGACTTTTACACATTTCAAAAAGTGCCAAAACTCAATGAACTCAAATTAACCCTGCACAACTTACTGACAGGCGATCGATCTAATTTTTCAAACATAAAGTTTTGGATGTATGGTTTAGCAAAAAAGAGTAAAATAAACAATGTAAACAAAAGATTGACTCGGAGGCTCAAGACTTCTGAAGTGACCCTCGTATAACGGGGATTTGGTGGATCCCCCAATCAAAATAAAAAAGGGTCCCAAAAAGTCTTCGTACATTCAGAAAAATCTTTGCCTAATACAATAAAACCATGCGGTGAACTAGTGCTTTTAATATAAAAATATACTCGTACTTAGTACTGAGTATGTGAGCTACTACAGTTTCTATAGACTTTTACTACTGTACTTTAGCCAACTCATGGGTTTCTGATAATGAAAGAATACAAATATTTACTGTTCCTTCCTACAAAAATCATCGAAAAATGAAATTTCTACCGCTTCGCGGCATTTTTATGACATTTTCAAGTTCAGATAAACTGAAATTATCGCAAAGCGCCAGAAATAAATTGTCATTTTCCCTACTTCAAACAAGTAATGAGGCATTGTACAGACAGACGAAGCAGAAAATTGACAGGCTTATTGAAAATATCCTTCAAATCTTCTTTATTACCTTTATCTCTGGTTTAAAGTTTCGAACTAAACTGATACGAGAGCACTGGAATAATTGGGTTAAACTCAGTGTCAGAGCTTTAAAGAAGAATAATACAGTATTTGAACCATTTTAAAATGGCACAGAAAAGAAATTCAAAAATATACCGTAAATTCTATAACAAATAAACAATCAAAAACTTTAAAAAGTTTAGTAACTATTTCTGATTGAACGCAAACTATTCGAATGATGTGAAAATCCAGCATGAAATATACAGCGGTCTATTTATAAAGTTCAAACTTGAAAATGCGTAAAAAATGAACAAATTATTAGTGCGTTTACCGTACTTATGACAGTAGCTGACGAAGCTGCTGGTTCTGATACAGTAGCATCTGAGGATATATTCTCTATGAAATAATTGTAAAGCCCAGTGCGGCCTTCGACTCTATACCCTTGATTCGAAATCACTATTCCCTTTACACTTTGAATCGGAGGATTGAAGTCAGGTTCAATCTAATTACAAAAAACAGATCAAATACAGAAATGAAATTAATTAGAAAAGCAAGAACGACGAACGTAATCAGCCTAGTATAATGAGGACTAAATTTATTGTAATTACTTTTATTATCTTCAATTTGGCGCCGAGCATAATTAAGGATAAAAATCTGGAGGGTATCTGGGTCCGCGATTCAGTATAGGAAAACTTCACACTCGTTTATTTGGGCAAAAAGCTAGTGTTGGAATCTTTTCCATCTAAAAATCGTAAATTAATAAATCTTTGTCGCTAATAATTCTAAGCAGCCTCTTGAAGTTAAGAAGTTATATAATATCTGGATGGTTTAACCTCTTGAGTCGTTTCCAACATGGTGCATTTTAGCCACAAAATTCTACTCACATCACACATGCGTAAGAAAATTCCAAATTACCGTAAATTGAAACCTTATACCCACATCAAGCACGCTCGCAAAGCACAATAACAGCAGACAACAATAGCCTGACCTGATGTTCCGCAAACTTTAAATGACATTTTCAGTATATACACGGTGGGCATACATACATGTAATGACTTGAAATTTTGAGTGGGGTACCCAGTCATTGGGCAGGTGGGGGTAGGAGGTAAATGACCTCCAATTTTCGGCCAAAACGACCAAAAAATGCAAATTTTGCCAGAAGTCAGAGGGGTGGCGCTTCTGGCTCTGTGGGGAAGGGGGACGACCAACTTTGGGTAGGGAATCTCCCTAACCCCTTTAACATGTAAATATGACGGTGGATCTAAAAACACTCTTCACATTTCAAGCCTAATCTTTAGAACCATTTCAAAGAGGTAGTAGAAACTTGTTGGTAGGAAAAATGTCTACAGACAGTAGGTCTAGAAAATTTTAATACCCATGTAAGCAGAAATCGTCCTGCTGATATGTGTGTATAAGCGAAGATGAGTAAATACTTTTTAAGAAACAAGCAAAAACATTCTACGTTGAGACATAGCTCACGCTGCTCCTGTTTTCTAACTGCATGGATAAATTGTTTATTTAATTGAACGATAAACTGAGTGAACGCCTCAAATAGGCTAAAAACAAAACTTTGAAGAAATATTTTTAGTATAACGGATGTTTCCTCTAGATTAAGTACACCTTTAATGTCCATAGCCTTAATTTCGATTTCTCACGGAGTACTGTAGGCCAAGAGGTGAAATATGGTGATGAAAAAATTCTTTGCATGAACTATGTTTTGGCAACGTTTCCTCCAATTAAAAAATTGCAGGTTTGACGCTGGAATAAAATCGTGGATATGCATATACATAGGACACCCACCCTGCACAATAAAACTTTAATTCCAACCAACATAAACAAAACAAAACAGCAAGCACTTCCCAGGAATCGTTTCGTGTAATTCATAAGAAATCCACCTAATGTTAAGAAATGTGAACACCAAAATTGCTCCGATCGCGACAATTTCATAAACCTTTAGAATGTAATGCAAAAATGATTGCTCTATCGATTAGAGTGAACCGCTTTGCAGCATCTATTCTAGAAGCAAAACTATAACAAACACTTTCGGTATCTAACACTTTTTCTGATTCAGCTTGAGAATGAGTACCTAATCTAAAAAATTTAATATCAATCAATAACTACTGATAATCAATTTGAAGATTAATAATTGAGATATAACAACAAAAAGATATTCAATTTACTCGCAGATTTCCCTTATTTTGCTTAGTTTGCATTCATGTCCGTTTGCGCTATGAACGATACACGGGGTGGGCCAAAAAAGGCTGCACCCAATGTCATAGGTCATAACTTCAACAAATTTGGATATGAAATTTTAAGTCCACTTTCATTTGATAGACAAAAATGTGCTTCTTTAAATCGTATAGAAAATGCTGGCCATCTGCCAAGGGTTCCGGCGGTACAGCGGTTTGTTTACACCCTACTTTGATATTGATCTTATCCCGAAAGCTTGTTCGGTTCTGTCAGTTTGCTCACCCTTTTGACGATATTTTGCAGTTTTTGCCTCTAGTGAGAAGAAGCACCCACCACACCGGGGCGTGGGGGTTTGGGGGATATGCATCCCCCAGAAACCAAAATACCTTCAAGAATTCAATTTTTGAAAATTTATTTTTGTTTTTTTCGCAATTTTTAATGCCAATGGATGAGAAACGTTGAAAAATGGTGTTTCTTTTCGCCATACCACCATTTTTAAGGTCATTTTTTGACCTTTGAAAAATCTTGCACCCCCTCCCCCGCAGAGTTTAGGTGCTGCCCACGTATAATACCCACTCTAAGGTTCAGCCAATGAGGTAATAATTTATTTGACTAGAAATATTGTCAAAAAACGGTACCTAAATACTCAGCAATGAAACACAATACAGAAAATTTGGGGTTTAAAAATATCAAAGCGATGTGTGAACAAATCGCTATAGCCAATATCACCAATCTATGACTGTAACAATTGGCCAAACTTTTTGTTACAGGATTCGAACAAGGACGTCTTTATCCATTTAATGAAACATATTTCAAGGCTTTAGGTTCATACTAGCTAAAGTTACGATGTGCTTTCTGTGTGTAGCCTTTTTTTGGCCCACCCTGTGCATGTACGCGTACAAAACAGTTTGTGTTCTCGCGTTCAAGTCAACGTTTACGGTACAAAAATTAAATTAATAAAATAGTTTTGATTGAAATTTAATAAATTTAAAAACGAATCAATCATTTTTCAATAAAATTTAGAATGAAAGAAGAGTAAAAAACGGCAATTTTATTAGGGAAGCTGTACCGCTAAGTGTTTATTGTCGATCAGTTTCAACGTGCACAAAACGTGTTCATCTCGTTTGCTCGGATTTTCGGATAATTTGTCGCCTAAATAAGCCATCAACTGCATGGTTTGCGTATAATGCGGCGAACGTCTGGCTTTTTTCATCATTTCGCTATTCGGAATGTCAATTACCAAATTGCTAAAAAATAGGATTTAATGGGCACGTCATGAAGTCGACGAATATATTTTTTAATAGGTGCAAACCTACAAATGCATGCATCGATGGCTTGCCTAAAATTTCGAAAAAATTGGGTACTGTCAAACGATTTTCAGAAAATGCAAGATGTCCTAGGAGAATATTTAAGCATGGTATGAAACAATCCAAGTCGCTTATCCAAATATTCCTAAACTGATCAGTATACTGACTGCTAACAATTAATATTTTTGCTTAAAACATACTCGAATACTTATTTTATTCTATAATATACGGTTCGAAATTATTTTCACATCTAAAATGACATTTCAAGAGGCTGAAGAACTGTCATAATATTTCTAGCAATATAAAATCATTGATTAGCCTATCAACTTCGGTTAGATCAACCTGGATCTTACCAACTCTGGTTTCCCTACATTGCTCATCTATGTACTCGCGCGAACATATGTACAAGCAGGGCCGTATTTAAGGGGCGGGTGGGGCGGCCACCCCCTCCTTGGCCGAAAAAATTTTTGAAAGGAATGATGATGCACAAGAAGATGTAAAAATCGACTGTCTTTGACGTAAAACCTTGAATTTTCGGCGCTTCGCGCCGGATGTGAAGTATTTTCTATCACTTCCGCCCAAGTGCGACCAAAAAATGACACTTTCTATAGCTTTTTGCATAAAAAAAGTTCGAATTTTATTATCTTAGTGGATAGAGCAAGTCGGAAAACGTCAAAAATACGGTTTCTGCGAGCTATCCCGACGAATTGTCCGAGATATAGACCAATTTATGTCGGGTCCGCCACCCCCTTAGCCGAATCCCGGATACGGGCCTGTGTACCAGTAATCATAATATGATAAATACAAAGTTGAATAAGAAGCTCAGTCCAAGATCGGCTGTCCCGCAATTTAGCAGATTAAAAGATTAAATAATTATACAAATTTTGACAAAGTGTTTGTACTCGATATTTCAGTTTAATTTTGTTACCAAATCAAATGTACTTTTTCACTCTGAGAAACAGAGAATAAATCCTCATTGAAAATATATCTATTTATTCTTGATAAAAATAAATTTAACAAAATTTTCAATAAAAATAAATCTCTATTAATAAAAGCACCTAAAACTGTATAGTTTAGCAAACAAGGTCAGTATCAATCCAAATTATATTTTATCATATGAACAGCACTAAAATAAAATCATGATAGTCCTGATAATGACTACATTAACAGAACAGAGCAATATTCGTGACTAGATACAAAAATGTCGCGTAAAAAATGAGTTCAGCCAAATTTCCAAATTAAAAATAGAAATGTGCATAGGCGACATGAGTTAATCTTGTTCGTACAAACGAAATTTCGTCTACCTTTTCGCTGTAGGTCCAACTTTTCTGTTTCGCATCGCGCTGATCTTATCCACCCAAAAATTCAATGGACTATCAAAAAGTGTAACGCTTTCGAAATCCTGAATAATTTAAGTGGGCACAATAAAAACCACAAACTTTAACCTAAATCAGGCAAACATGTCTCTAATGCAGATATAAACGTAGTACACAGGCCAGCAGGAGAAAAGGAAAAATTTAAAGAGGGATGTAAGGCAAGAAGAGCGAAAAGCGGATAAAAATCAGAATTTTTCAGAGTTATCATAATATCGACCAATCGGTAGTTTTTGTGAGCCGCAGTTGTGCACTTATTCCAGTTCAATATCGCCAGAAATAATATCTGAATTCTATTCTGTCCAAGGGAGCTTATAGGAACGTGAGCATTCAAAAAAGCAGTACGTTGAAAAACTAAAACAAATATGAAAATCTGATTTAGCAGAGATAAGGACTATCAACGCAAAATCCCTATGAACACTAGCATTTCAGGCTCCAATGAACTAAATATACAATGTTTCTTTTGTACAAGGTCTCTTTGTATGTACATACATGTATAAAGACGGTCTCGAAGCATGTTAGAACATTTTTTAAATGTAAATTTTAGTGTACTATAATATGACATAGTAACGTGTTCTACGGTCAAACACATTTTTTTCGACTTTTTATCAGTGTGGTTTAGTCAGTTTATGGGTTTCTGACAATGAAACTACGTAAAGAAAATTTACATACGGCGCAATGCTCCGGAACATTTTGATATATCTATCGTTTTCAAGTGGAATTTACGGCCTTTTTATCAAAAAATAGGTCAGAAAACTTGAGTGGCGCTTCGCGTCGAAAAATTCAATTATTCTAAGGACCTAAACATAATTTCATAGCTTTAAAACCATTAATGGCCCAAGAGTATAGTCAACATTATGTTCGATCTGCCAACGCAGGCGTCATCCGGTTGGGTCAGTCAGCGGAACGAATTCCAATGTATTTGATTTTGGCCAGTAGATACTGAACGATGCTGATTGATTTAACGATCGAAGGCTGATTCTATTTAATTTGTTTAATTTTATTTAACCGATTTCGTATCGCTAAATTGAAAGAAACGTAGCTTTTGATCATGCACTAGGCCAGGGTCCATATCTCACAACATGAAACTATTTAATTTAGGGCTCATGCGACCGAGTTTTTAGCATTTTTATGCCATTCTGACTGCTTTATGCAACTTTTATTAACGGTAAATGTATAAAATTGACTTTTTTATATCATTCTGATTCGATGTTAGACAGCTGGTGGGTGAACAGGTCAGAATTTTAGTAATTCGGAAAAATTATATCAATATTATAACCGTTGTCCCTAAAAACGACGCAGAAAATACTCCATAAGCTCGAAATCGCCTGACAGTGCCTGTCTGTCTTTTACCTCGGCAGATGTAACATCCCATTAGCCCTTAGATGCTCTGCATGTGTTTTTTGCTGAAAACTTCAAGAGAAATAGCAGCAAAAGATCGAAAATGACTACAACAACTGTTGTCCAACTCATTTTAATGCAATGTTATTACTCGTAAAGGTTTTATATGACGAAACATCTTACGAACAGCGAAAAACATAGCACCATGGTAAAATTTATAGCAGATAATAAACAACTTATTTTCAGCATGGTTGCTTCAAACAAAGATTAAGTCGTTATGTTGAACTTGCCAAAATTGTATTTTATTCCATGGCGCCTCGGCATTTTTTATCACTACCCTCGGCGCCGAGGCTTCATGGTTCCATGCGACAAGCTCGAACACTGTACATACATGCTTGGAAACCATATCCATAGTTGCATAAACGAGCAATCACAAGCACATCAACAAAATGACGTAAAGAATTAATTAAGAATATTTAAGAATAAAGACAGATTAGTCATAGACAAAGCGATGACGCGTATAAAAAATTCATACGTTTTACTTACTTCTGCGATACCACTCTGTAGATCAGCATCGACTAATGAATACAGTTTAGACTGCGGCGGCTCAATACCGGATTGTCTGATTTTAGCGTGATATTGCTTTTGCACATTAGACGCCGATTCCGACTCCAGCGAATAAAGCAAGACTTCGCGCTGAAGTATAAATAAATAATGAAAGCGCAGCACACGTGCACACATGTTTTGTATGAGCCATATGTGCGAAAAGGCCAAACTTTCAAGGGGTAAAAACCAAAAATTGCTAGATAAGTACTTCGTAAAAACGGTTTTATAGTCCTTTTAAGCTCAGAATATTAGTTATCCTTTTTGGGCTTAGAAAATTAGCTCTATAGCCTTTTGGACTCATAAAGATAGCTATATAGCCTTTTTGGACTAATAGCTACTTAGCCCTTCTTGGAGTCAAGAAAATAGCTATGTATATCCTTTCGAACAGAAAATACAACTATATAGCATTTCTGAGCTCACAAGGCAGGTTTCGCCCAAAAAGGCTATATAGCTCATTTTCTGAGCCCAAAAAAGGCTATATAGCAATGGTTTTTCGGTCAAAATGGCTGTGTAGCTATGGGAGGTAATACGCCCCGCACCCCCAATGTTTTTGTACAAAGTCCGTTTGTACATGTACAGAGATGGTCCCCAAAAGTCTTTGTACATTTTGTACATGCAAATTTTTCTGTACTATAATATGGTACAGCAGCGATTTTAGTGTGGTAAAACAGAGTTTTTCGACCTTTGGTAGTGTATTTTAGCTAATTTATGGGTTTCTGACGCCAAATATTACTAAAAATTGTCTCAAAACGGCGCAAAGCGCCGAAAAATTTGACATTTTTCTATTCTAAATGCAACTTCTGCCATTTTAAATATATATAAGACAAACAATTACTCATTTCGGCGCGAAGCGCATGAAATTTTTGGAAATTTTACACCTTTTTACACTTTTGGTCTTCCCAAAAATCTTTGTACGTGTACAAAGACGGTCCTGAAAAGTCTTTGTATAGCGGGAAAAATCTTTGCCGAATACAAAACTCCGTGCTTACCCCATGCTCTTGTATAGTGTGGGCATTACCCATAGATGCACAGCATTGAAGGGGGATCAAGAATCATGCTTTTTTAGACCAAAATCACTTCAAAAAGTGGTATAAGCGCTAAAAAAGCGTTAAAAGTACGTTCTTACACAGTTTCTGGTCCATTTTGAGCATTTTTTAGGATTTTCAATTTTCATCCGTTTTTGCCAATTTTTGCGCAAAAATTTCCCATTTTTCCATTGAGGGTCCAGACCGTAGATGCACAGCATGGCCGATCTGGGTGGGGGTCAGCCGGTCTGGGTGTCAAGAATTAAGCTTTTTTGGTTCAAAATGACCTCAAAAAGTGGTATAAGCGCTAAAACAGCGTTCACACTACGTTATTACATAGTTTCCGGCCAGTTTAAAGCACTGTTTAAGAAATTTCAAGTTTCATCCGTTTTTGGCCTTTATTTTGCCTCATTTTCCAGTGAAAATTTCCCATTTTTCCATTCTGGGGGTTTATACCATAGGTGGGCAGCACCAAAATTCTGGCGAGGGGTGCAAGATTTTTCAAAGGTCAAAAGATGGTCCTAAAAATGGTGGTATGGTGAAAAAACAACATTTTTCAACGTTTGTCATCGAGCATTGGCATCAACAAATTGCGAAAAAAATTTCAAACATTGACTTCTGAGGGGGAGGGTATTTTTTGGTTTCTGGGGGTATTCGGCCTTCTGGAGGGGGTTCATACCCCAAACTCCCCCATTACGACAACGTGTAGTCTAGACCCCCAACCCCCCACGTGCAAGTCTGCTCTAGACCCCTAACCCCCACATGTGCATGTCTAGCTATAAGTCATTGTTGAGGGATCAGATAGATAAGACAGGCGTTGTCAGGAGAGGAGACTATGACATTTTTTACATAATTTCTGCGACAAAATAGTGACAATAACAGAATTTACGCCGGCTAATTTCTTTTATCTACAAGAGGCAAGCAAAGTTTGACAACAACGCAATTAAAATTAAATTCGCATGCTGACTACACAAAGTAAATTTGTTACCCGACTGAATACTTTTTCTTGCCATTTGAACGTGTATTCCTCGGATTCGGCATCTAGCGCGGAACCTTGCTGAGAACTCCCAGGAAAAGCTGTCGCACTAATTCTACGTTGATGAGAAATCGCTTTAGTCACAAGTCTACCTTCTGCACCAGCGTATAATCGTTCGATCCTAATCCTACATATAGTTTAGCCTAATTAAGTACCTCCTGTAGATAGAACGCATCAGTTTCCTCAATGTAAATTAATCAGGAGATTAGAACCCATTGAATAAGCAAAATGAAAACAAATGAAAAAATCAAGGCTTTAATCTTATAAATATTATACGGAACACAGCGGGCCTAATATTTTTCTATAAGGCAACTGCGGGAACATTCAAACATGAATTTGACTCCTAAAAAGTATTTATACTGCTCCAGTGGGAAAACTACGGCATGCAGACATTAGAGCGCACGACATTAGAGCGCCGACATTAGAGCGCACGACATTAGAGCGCAACGACATTAGAGCGCAACGACATTAGAGCGCGCGACATTAGAGCGCAACGACATTAAAGCGCGCGACATTCGAGCGCGCGACATTAGAGCGCGCGACATTAGAGCGCAACGACATTAGAGCGCGCGACATTAGAGCGCAACGACATTAGAGCGCAACGAAATTAGAGCGCGCGACATTAGAGCGCAACGACATTAAAGCGCGCGACATTAGAGCGCGCGACATTAGAGCGCGCGACATTAGAGCGCGCGACATTAGAGCGCGCGACATTAGAGCGCCGATATTAAAGTGAAGTTATAATGGTGCGTCATGGAGGCAGACATAAATTTTTCCTTCCCCACGAAAAAATTTGTATTTTTTTGTTTCTAAAAATTTGTGTACAAAAATATACCTACCTAGCATACATTACGAAAATTAGTTAAATTTCTTGTTTGCTTAAGAAGTGACTGGTATGCTCTGCAAAATAGTGTCTCCAAACGACCCCTTGCTATGCTAGTTTTAAAGTTGTAGGTGTTACTTATCTGGAGTAGACTGATCTGTGTTCTGACACATACAGCTCTAAAACTACGGTATCAAGGGTGTCATTTAAGGACATTATTTTGTAGCTTTTCATGCACTTTTTAAATGAACTATACCCTTTTCACTTCTTATCTTGACACAGAACTGCAGGATAAGTTTACACAAATTCTGATGTTTTGCTTATTAACTGCAGTTTTATGCTTGTTTACTGCAGCAATAAATTTCACGCATGATTTGCACAACTTACAGTAGATGCGTACAATTTACAAAAAAATGTGAAAATGAATACCGTAATCTGTGCCAAGAAAATAAGTGAGGGTATAATGGCGTTATACAAAAGCTACTGCTTCAAAAGTTACTGTCCTTTCTCCAAAGGCAAGTAAAAAAGTCAAAATTTAAACTTTCGTACACCACCAATTCAACCAGTGTACAACTCAAGTAGAAAGTAAGTAAAGAATTTAAAAGTCTGTTCATTGCATTACAAAACAAAAGATACCGCTTGCATTTATCACTACCTGATACCGAGATATTCATGCATAGGTAGTTAACTTTGCCCCCGTTATAATAGAAAGCGTATCCAATTCTGAATCGGAGAGTATAGGAATCGTTGCAAATAGTCTCGAGTGTAAGATACAGTAGGACTTTTTTCAAAGGCATGCTCCTTTTGTCCGTGAAGTTTTAACCGGCGAATTTTTTCATTTATCAGCATAAAAGTTTTGTAAAGTTAGGTGAAAAACATCTATTATGGCTGCGCTCTAATGTCGCGCGCTCTAATGTCGCGCGCTCTAATGTCGCGCGCTCTACTGTCGCGCGCTCTAATGTTGCGCTTAAGTCGCGCTCTAATGTCGCGCGCTCTAATGTCGTTGCGCTCTAATGTCGCGCGCTCTAATGTCGCGCGCTCTAATGTCGCTGCGCTCTAATGTCGCGCGCTCTAATGTCGCGCGCTCTAATGTCGCTGCGCTCTAATGTCGCTGCGCTCTAATGTCGCTGCGCTCTAATGTCGCACGCTCTAATGTCGGCGCTCTAATGTCGGCGCTTACCGAAAACTACCTAATGAATAGAAAAAGGATAAATTTCGATTGTTCTTCCATACTGAGGTCTATGTAATCGGCATTTTTCTTGAAATTATAACTGAAATTTTAAAAAATCATGTTAAATTTGTTTTAATTTGTTTCTCCTCCAGTGCGTTAGAGCTCGCCGAGATACGTTCAAAAACACCATTAATTTTTGCCTGTCTACAGTCGAAATATCTGACTTCAATATTTTATTCCCCCGACCAAAATTTAGAAGACTAGCTACGTGCCTGAAAACGCCATTAACTTGGTACACACGTATCTGCTCAAGACCATCAAAAAATAATTTTTGTGGGAAGTGATCGTTCAATGACACACACGAAAGTCTAAAAAACCAATAAATAAGAAAAAACTGCGACAAAATTTAAGTTATTGTTGAAAATATCAAACTTTTCTTACAACTCAAGCATTGTAGATATAACGGAATCAGCGCGACTAAATCAAGCTTATCTGTGCATACTATTTACCTCAGACGCACGTCTTGCACAGAAGTGATCAGTGGATAAACAATAGCATAGGAGCCCAAAGCCATGAGTGATTAATATTTATGCACTGAGAAACCTTGAATAATAATTGCTAATACTAACTGCTAGTAAGTGCTCCTTTCGATAGATTACCTTGTTGCTATAGTTACTTCGTTTCATATTAGTCTCTCGGTGATAAAGTTTAATCAAAAGTGCGACATATTTATCACTGAATGCCCCCAAACATTAAAGATACAAACAGAATAAATGAGAATTATTAAACAAGTTGCAATTCACAGTGAGGAATACTGATATCTGAATCGATTTTATACCGTTTGATCTTGAGCTTCCATAATTGAAGGCTCTTCTCGATAAGAGCTTCTTCAATTTAAAGTTCTTGATTAGAGCATTTTGCGGTGTTAGTGTAGCATGCATCCTAATTCAGAACAGGGCATTCCCATTAGTGCAACAGGTATACACGTATTCACATCTTGAAAAGCAAGGGATATTAAAGACATGAACGTGCAAGAACTTGGGATTCGGATACCCTGAATCTGGCGGGCCCTCATAAAATTAAATGTCGAAAATGTCTTTGCTCACACCATCATTTTTTTGGCATTTAACCCCGTATTTCCAACATTATGTTTCATGGCACATCACAGCGAGTAATGAGATAGGATTGCGAATAAAAGATTAAAAGTGAACAAAGGATGCATCATATTAAAGCTTTCCTTAAACGTGCGGAGAAAAAGATTTGTGAGATGCCATGAGAAACTGTTCACGAAAAATTTTTGCTACAGAAGATATACAAGCGCTATTTCATTTAAGTGGGTCTAGCACAATTCGTAGAACGACAACTGATAGGAGGACAATTGGTAGGATGGCAATTGTAGGATAGGACAATTGGTCAGAGGACAATTCGTAGGATGCAGTACCACGATAAATGAAATCAAATTATATGCAGCTTAATCACACACGAACAGCACAAAAATCATGCTCAGATGAAGGAGAGGGTTAATGCGACCAGAGCATTGGTCTTCTGGGCATTGTTTTTTTTTGTACGAGCCTCTTTGTACATGTACAAAGGTCTCCGGAAAAGTCTTTGTACGAGCGAAAATTTTTTTGTACATATAAGGTATAGATATGCAATTGAATGTACACATTTTTACATACTACTAGATTGTTATCCGTGACCCGCACGCTTCGCAAAAGGTGTAACTTTGTCCTAAATTCAGCTGCGTATATTAGTTCGGCCCGAAACGCCAAAATTTTCAGGAGTCTTGGGTTGAAATTACACATAAATTCGACTCAGCAAGTTAAAATGACTTGTGTTACACAATTATAAATAATAAGCGGTTGCAATGTGCTGACTGAATCTCATAATAGACACCAATTTGCTTATGAATTTAATGCAACGCAAAGATAAAAGAGTCAATTTTATCTTTAAACGGCAGAAAACAGTGCAAAGTTGTTTAATAGTTCTTTTTTCTGCATAAAATCTTTATAAAACAGTGGAAATAGATGTAAAAGATGCTTCAATCTGTACAAAGATGCTTACAGATAGATTTTGGAGTGTTAAATGCCCGCGCTTGGAGCTAAATAGAATGTAATTATGATATTCGGCTCGAGGCGCCGAATGTTTTTAGAAATTTTGCTAGAAAATATTCCAAAAAATGTTAAAATTACTATTACTTTGCCCCAAGAAGTCTTTGTACATTGTACAAAGATGGCTCCGAAAATCTTTGTACGAGCCTCAAAATCTTTGTCTCGTACAAAAAAACAGTGCTTCCGGGGGATATTTTTATTATTGTGCGATTTTGGCCCAAAAATGGCGAAAATCGCTACAATTTTCATATTTTTTCGCGAGTCCAGACGGTTGGGAGTGGGGGAGACGGACCCATCTTAGGTGGGGCGATGCCCCCATCCCCCTATTACATGTATGGCTAATTGATTTCAACGTGATTCAAACTTTCGCTACTTAAAAACATTGCTGTGCTGTTTACTTTAAATGCGTTTGTTTTCAGAGCAAGTTACTTCGTGAGATATGTTTTAAAGAACTGATTTTTGTCAGGCATATCCGTCCAAGGCGTAATTACTACCTCCGATTATGTACATACTCGTACGATATCTACTAGTTGGTATCCTACCACTTGACCTATACAACAAATTGTCTTCCTACGAATTGTCATCCTACCAGTTGTCCTCCTACGAATTGTTTTCCTACCAATATTCCGGATTCCCATTTAAGTAGTTTTTAGAAAACTGAATTGATCAATTTTTGACAAAAATATTACCTATATTGAATGCATAGGATAATATTCAGAAGCTAGTACGAAGAGGTATCCAAGAAGTAATTTCTTCTAAAAAGAAGACCTTCTGCTCTTACCCATAGTTTTCGCTGTTTATAAATTTAGATGTGCGAGCTGAGCAGGCATATATTTAGCACGGCGATGGTAGGATCCCCCCGCCCAAAAGCTGGTCGTCTTCTCATTCCACAAGGTCAAAAAATTTTTGACCCCCTGATTTTCGGCAAAAGCATGCGTTTTTGGCTATAAATCAGGAGTCATTCACCCACTCTCCCCTAAAAATGGCCGGAGACCCCCACCCAAAACTTCAACCTGTTACATGTATGTGAGAAGGTCTCGTGAATAGTTATTCGCTGATAGTTGCGAACTAATGCAGAATGCCTATTTGGCTATTTCCTTTTCAAACGGTGAAAAATAGTCTACGTTGATTCACTTGCGAAGATACATTCGAACATTTTTAAACAATCATAATGTTGACAGATTTAGTATCTAATTGTAACAAGTTTTTCAATCTGGAATCTTTAATTACGTTAAGTCGGATACAGAATTAAATATCAGCATTCGCAGCTCGTTTTATCATTTTCATTCATACAGGAATCTATTATCAGAAGCAATATATGAGTACCTATAGTCTGTTTCATTTATTCCATAGCTTTTTAGTCAATTCTTTTAAGGGCTACAGTAAGGGAATTAGACGAATTACTGTAATTCGGCAGATCAGCTCAGTGAGGGCGAGTGGCAGGAATTCTTCCATTTTTAATGCACTAATCCGCCTATATAAATTTAATTTAGGCATTTAATCAGTACTGGGACATACTTCAGTAAGTGCGCTAAATAAAAAGCTATCGGGTGGAATCGAACCCAGTTGCTTCGACACGACAAGCAGACGTTTTACCACTGAACTATGAGGGAGTTCGCGGCGTTTTTTAACATTTTAATCTGTTGTTCAAAGTGTCAACTAAGGATAAGCTGAATGCGCGATTTTTATCTGTAAGTTGATTAATTTGCTGGAAGACGAGAATAAATTATGTCGCAAAAATGTTATTGAAAAACCCTCCTCTGCTACGTAACTACAGTGAGATCTAGCGAACTACAGTAAATAAGTAAGAAGGGGTTACTGTAGCCTCCGAGAACATTTACTGAAAAAGCTCTCGGATAAATGAAACAGACTATATAGTCTGCTTCACATAAATTACGGCATACATTTTAAGAATTTTCCGGAAGCCGACGGGTTACGATAATTGTATATCAAATCAATGCTATAATCGCAATCTGTCGGCTTATTGTCGGACACACTTTTAAAATTTATGCCCAAACTTGTGTGAAACACTGCTGCGCCTCGTAAAACCCGTAATTCATCATATAATTTTGTGTAAATGTGTATATATACAAATTCTCGCGCGTTTGTTTCTTTTATACTAATAGCATGCCTAACTTATTTACCTTTCATTTATTTATCTTATTTTTTATCATATTGACGACTTTCTGTTATTATTTAAGCATCTTACGCAGTAAAATTTCATCTCAAGGAGAATTTACTGACCTTTATCACCACGCTGTCTTAATTTTCTTGAACACGTCGTATGGCATACCTAAGCGCCGTGCTGTGCGTAGTCAGTTTACACAAAAAAACTCCATAGATAATTTGATCTAGAACAGAACATAGGGCACCGTATTTTAAAATATGCAAATTCGGGCTACGAATCCCCGTCTAATCATTTGTTAATCAATGACAGGTTGTCTCTAAGATGTTGCTTCAGTAAAGCAATAAGAAATGAACCATGAATGTTTATTCTAGTGGAATGCAAACAACACGTGTACAACACTGCATTTTACCGCGAAAGAATCAATGTACAAGATGGCGCAAAACCATAACAAAAACAATTTACAAAACAGCTTGGCGAACTGTGCCAGTCAAAGTGGTCGACCTACTGAAAACTACCCGAAAACAGACAGTGGGCCTTTTTGAATGAGGTAGACAAAAGCGTCATTTCTAATAAAATATTAGACAAAAACCTAACTAGCAAAAAATGGACGAAATAATAGATATTTTCAAAATAAAATATTTGAAGAGGGTTAAAAATACATACGGGCGCGGGGGTCTGGTGGTTCTGAACTTTCCCCAGAATCTGGCGAACCTCCCAAAAATCGAAAGCCCCAGAATTGAATTTTTCGTGCTGGTTTTGACAACTTTGCCCCATCAAACCCTCGAGAATTTAGCCGCTGCCTATGTACGGTTTAGAAGCTCAAGCAGGGAAACTCATCAAGGAAAAATTTAAGATTCGGGAATAGTTCATCGAAGGAAAAATTCAGGATTCGGAAATAGTTTATCGAGAAGCCAATTATTTGCTTATAATCACACCTGGGCGTGGGGGTTCGAGAGGGTATGCAACCCCCTCAACCGAGAAATCGGAATAGCCCCCAGAATTCAATTTTTGAATTTTATTTTTGTTTTTTTTCGCAGTTTGATGCTAATAGATAGTGCTTGATGAGAAACGTTAAAAAATGGTGTTTTTTTCGCCATACCACCATTTTTAAGGTCATTTTTTGACCTTTGAAAAATCTTGCACCCCCCCCCCCTCAGGATTTTGGTGCTGCCCACGTATGCTTATAATACACATGTGTGTGTACGCCTATGCGGAAACTGACAATATTATGTAAAACAAAATTAATGCAACGATGAAATGCCTGGCATTTTAACACAATGAATAATAACGACCGGCAGCGCGATGAAACGCATTACAATTCGAAATTTAACGAAATGACGCAAGTGCCGAAAAATTTAGCTCGAAAAACAAAATACATAAAGCTGTCGAAGCTATTCTTTGGCGTCGCCGATTCCAGACTGAAGAATAGCGAAAACAGCTTCGCTTTCGGGCAAACACGGCGAATCGTATATTTTGCATATGCGTGTTTCCCCGCGTCCCTTGCGCAAGTAAAGTCTGCAATAAAATGCGAAAACACGCATAAAATTACCTGACCAATTACTAAAAACGTCTAATTCTCTTGAAATGGTCGGAAATGTGGAATATGAACTGAAATTCCGAATTTTTAAGATGTACAAATTTGATATACTGTAGGCCTTTATTCGTAACATCACGACCATACGTGTTCTTGGGGGGGGGCGGGGAGTTTTGTTTGACTCAACTTAAAACGGCAACTGACCTCTCGCAAACTGGATGCGACCCCCTCCCCCATAGGATTGTCGATTTTTCGTAAAAATTCTAAAAAGCGTGGTTTTTTAAAGCGTTTTTAGCTCATTTTTGGTTCAAGTCTCAAATTTTTGGCGCTTCGCGCCATATACATATACATATTTTGACTTTATTTTGTCCAAATTCCTCGATTTTTTCCAATGTTTTTATGTTCTAGAAAGAACGGGCATTGTCCGAAACGTCTAAAAACAGTGTTTTTGACGTGTACCCGTCGTTTTTAGCCCAAAAAAGGCACTTTTTGAAAATTTTTCAGGCTTGACCCCTCTCCAGAATCCCCATGCAGAACATGTATGATGACGATCGTACATGAACATGACCATCAATTTTAAAATTTGTTTGTTAATTTGACTAATACAGTCGAATTCGGATAATGCTCATTGCGCACCCTTTAGGGACCAAGGCCAAAAACGTGCATTATACGAGTGTGTGCATTAACCGGAGTGTGAAATTTTCTCAGAATTTTCACTTTAACTGCAATGAAATCTGTTAACGCTTCAAAAGTATGACAGAAGGAATACAAAGACGACGACTGTTGTATCCTTGTCTGTTGCCGTAAGTAATAACAATTTATGCTTTTGTTCCGCTTAAGGTAACATGGTGTGCAATAAATACCAGATATCACGTGTGCATTATCCGAGGTCCGCGTGCTCATTATCCGAGATGTGCATTAGGCATGTGCACTTATGTATACGCTGATTTATCACCATCACCTAGACCGGCCATGGATATTCAACAATGGATGTCAGATAAAAAACATTGGGTCCTCCTCCCCAGTCCTTACGCATCTCAATTTGGGATCTCCCTAACTGCAATTATAGTGATGAATTGCATTTTCGCTTCTTTTGAATTTTCAACAGGACAAGCAATTTTTAATCTGTTAATTAGCTTCAAAGTTTCTCTGAAAAATGCAAGCTAATTTAGCGAGTATTTGTAAAGACTTATGACAAGATAGATTATAAGACTGCATCTTCTGAGACAACGCGAAATTTCATGAAAATGCTTAATGAATCGTTCAATGCTAAATTTTTGACGCAGGAGGATGAAAACATTTTTGCGAAAAAAATTGATCTTTTTTACTTCCAATGGATAGATCCTGGTAGGAAAAGTCTAAAACTGCACTTTAGTTTTGAGTGCCTTCAATTTTGAACCGCCCCCTAAATGTCCTGCGTACGCCCCTGAATATCCATATGTACATATGTACCTACATAAAGGTCGAGTGAATCACGTGCAAAGGAATGAAACGAGGGACATCAATGAAAGCACAAAGAAACTATGTAAATGGGCAAAATAAGCAAGCAAGTTTCACTGGTATAAAAAGCAACAGGAAAATTTAAATAAGTAAATTTTAATCGACATAACTCGCTTACGACCAGATATGCAAATCATAGGAATTCTGGGGGGGCGAAATTTTAGAGTGTCTCTTTAGGGCCCAAAAACAGTAGGTCCGCGTCAAAAACATCGTTTTTCGACATTCTGAGGATGCTCCATCTTTGTAGAGTATAAAAAACAAAAAAAATAGATGTCAGTAAAATTCGATTCAATCGAACAAAATATAGTCAAAGAATGAGTATAAAATTTGACACTTTTGAGCAAACAATAGCGAAAAACGCAAAAAAGAGCACCTTTCATTTAAATTTTTCGGAATCTTTTTGAAAAATCGCAAATTCTGGGGGGAACTTCTTCAGTGAGGGGATGAAACCCCCTTATCCCCAAGATCGTGTAGGCTCATGACACTACCACAAATGAACACGACTAGTGTGGTGATGTTCGGTCCCACAGGAATGTCGAAAAATAAAGTTTTTCTCAGCTTCAATTTTTGGCTCTTTTTACCTCTGAAAATTTCAACACACAGCCGCTAATTTTAATTATACCTTCAATTAATATACCTAGTTGTAGAAGCATGAGCCATTATGTGTCCACCGACAGGTTTCTTGGGGTCAGCATTGAACATCGTAGCAGCACCGTCCACGCTAGCGACGACCTGATTAGTTATCACCACGGCCACACCAAACTAGTCAAGGATATCGAAAATAAGATCAGGAAACAGATGTAAACGGATGTTTTTCCAAAATTTTCGAATTAGATTAACAATCCTACGATTATGTATCGGATACGAAATTCCAGAATGAAATTCATGCGATTTCGCGCGGTAAAATGAAGATGCTATCAGTTTTTCCACAACTAGCACTTTTACAATGCACTTTTGCAGCTGCAATTTTGCATAGTTATGCGGAAGATGGCCAATTGATTACTTCAAATAAAACGATGCTCTTATCTCGCGCCGAATTTATCGTTTATGTATAGTTTTTGTATTCTAGCCCGCCCAGAACCGTTCAAATTTGAATTAGGCATGTAGAACATGCCAAATTTTTTCGGCGCTTCGCCCCGAATTATTCATTTTCTGTTAGTTTTTCTTTGTAAATGACAAAGATTAGTTACAAAGACAGAAGTTAGGAAATTATTCGTCGATTGAACGATGAGAAATCATTTGTGTAGGCCCGTACCCAGGATTTTATTATTTCGGGGGGGGGCAAAAATTTTGAGGTCAAATATCTCGAGAACCATCAGGAGATGGGCAAAAATAGAGGCATTTTTAAGCATATCTCAACGAGCTCTATGCAATGGTTGAAAAAATGTCAAGGAAAAATTTTAATTTTTCACTTTACTCCATACATAAATCTATCGTTTATGCAATCTACACAACTGAGTTCTCATTATTTCATCGACAGATAATTTCTTAACTTATGTCTTTGTAATTAATCTTTGTCATTTGCACAAAAAACAATACCGAGAATAAATAATTCGGCGGCTTCCGTATGGATACTGTTACATGTACGCATATGCAAGTTCAGACTTCAGTTCTAAACAGATTGAGTATTTCTGTATTAAGATTATTCAAATAAAATGAAGGAACAGCATACATGCACATAGGGAGGGGTGAGAGTGGTATTACCCCTAATGTTTTTTTGTACTCAGCAAAGATCTTTCCCGATGTACGAAGAATTTGCGGGACCGTCTTTGTACTTGCACAAAGATTTTTGGGGAGACAAAAATTGCATAAAGGTCTAAAATTCGCAAAAATTTTCGGCGCTTCACGCCAAAATGCGTAATTGTGTGTTCTATATATCTTTATAATGGCATAAAGTGCATTTCAAAATGGAAAATGTCAAATTTTTCGGCGCTTCGCGCCGTTTTCAGACGATTCTTAGTGATTTTTGCCCTTAGAGACCGAGGAATTAGCTAAAATAGACTACCAAAAGTCGAACAACGCTGTTTTCATAGAATCGCTACTGTACCATATTATAGTACCCAAAAATTTGTGTGTACAAAATCTACAACGACTTTTGGGGACCATCTTTGTACATGTATAAACGGACCTTGTACAAAGAAACACTGCCCCCCCCCCGCTGAATGAGCCAAAACTTATGTACTGCCGAGCAATTCGAGCCAAAAATTGTGTATTTTCAAGCGATTTTGACGTAAACATTGCCGAAAACTAAATTTACTATGGTAAAAAGCTCAGAGTTTACCCCTCATTGACCCCAAAATCTCGATTTTACTCCTCCCTGGCCAACCTGACCTTGTACATCTATGCGGAACAGCCGAGCAAAATCACGAGCAATATATAGGTTTGATAAAAAAGCATATTTGCCCTACTTCATCAGCCAGGCGCATGAGCAGGCGCAAAAAACGGGCCAAATGCATTTGCCTTGCAGCCAACTCTCCTCGACCGTTATAGTCCGTTCTGTACAAACTGGTTGAACTATCCACGATCAATAATGCATAACGAGACCTGAAATGATAAAAACATTATCCAAATTAGCTTCATTCAATTAAACTATAATCGCATATAATTAAAAAATTACACGGCTGTTAATGCTAGATATATACAAGTTATTATAATAAAACTAGATATACAGGTTGGGCCATAAAAACGAATCGCCTATCTGACCCTAAAACTTCTCAAATAGGTACCTGACCAAATTTGACGCGGTTTTCTTTGTCTAAGAGCCTATTATAACTAAATAAATGTAACGCAGTTTCATTTATGCTGGTTGACTCCATTAGTTTACATTAAATTTAGTGAAAGTCATTTTTTTCCAGGACTTTACAGATTCTTTGCATAAAATGAGCTATCTTTATAACATATAGCTCTTCGACAGAAAAAGATAAATGAACGCTGTTTGCTCTATATAATATTAAAAGTGTTTGTTTATCAATCTATTTATTTTTATTTTTATTAGTTTAGTCTGTGAGAAAGTGATGCATTTTTACTACAGTTTGCTACATATATTCATAATCAGCGTCTTTAATTTGCAAGCAGTTGCCAGAACGTGCGACTTTCGATTAAAGCTTGATTATTTTTGCAGTAACTCAAAATGCTTGAAGCAAATCAGTATAGTGATAGCTAAATAAATGGCTTTAGAACAAAAAACTTTTACTGAACTGTCACCTAGTGCTGTAAAGTTACAATGCAACGAATGCAATTAGTGTTTCTAACAGATAATGACCCGAAAAACGATCTGTGCTAAATTGTATGTACTTTTTGGGCAACGCAATAACTATAATTATCGCTCAAATTTCTCAATGCAGAGATGATAGGCTTTTCATCAAAGCGAACCGCATTCCATTTACTTTCGTCGTTCAGAAGTTACAAGCGAGCACGTAGCTGGCCGTCCTATTTTGGGGGACCAACACCAATTTTGGGCGGACTAAGCCCAAAAAGGCCAAAAAATAGCACAAAATAAGAGTTAAAAAGTCCTATTTTTCCGATTTCTCTTAATTCAGGGAAGTCCGAATCACCGTTTTCTTGTATTCGGCAAAGATTTTTCCCGATATACAAAGACTTTTCGGGACCGTCTTTGTACATGTACAAAGATTTTTAGGAAGACAAAAATTGCGAAAAGGGTGTGAAATTCGCAAAAATTTTAAGCGCTTAGCGCCGAAATGAGTAATTGTGTATTCTATATATCTTTATGATGGCAAAATTGCATTCCAAAAGGAAAAAGGTCAAATTTTTCGGCACTTCGCGCCGTTTTAAGGCGATTCTTAGTGATTCTTGCCCATAGAGACCCAGAAATCAACTAAAATACACTACCAAAAGTCGAACGACTCTGTTTTTACCACACTAAAATCGCGGCTATACCATATTAAAGTACTCCAAAAATTTGTGTGTACAACATGTACAAAGATTTTTGGGAAGACAAAAACTGTAAAAAGGTGTAAAATTCCAAAAAATTTTCGGCGCGATTATTTGTCCTATATATCTTCAAAATGGCAGAATTCGCATTTAGAATGGAAAAATGCCAAATTTTTCGGCGCTTCGCGCCGTTTTGAGACAATTTTTAGTAATTTTTGGGGTCAGAAACCCAGAAATTAGCTAAAATACACTACCAAAGATCGGAAACCCCGTTTTACCACACTAAAATCGCTACTGTACTATATAAGAGTACACAAAAATGTGCATGTACAAAATGTACAAAGACTTTTGGGGACCATCTTTGTACATGCACAAACGGACCTTGCACAAAACAAACGCTGGTCCGAACCCCCCATTCCCCCCAGAGATACGTGCCAGGTTGCAAGGTCCGATAGACGATTCGTTTTTTATGGCCCACCCTGTATAAAAATCTAATAGGATAAGTGCAAAATTTTATTACATACATTGTTGCAAATATTTCCGCTTAAAGGTTATTCTACAATTCAGAAACAGGTATGGCAAGTAATTCGATACTCGAACAAGTTAATATAAATTTGCGAAAAGATAAAAAATATACTCGGCCATCATCGCAGCAGCCTGAAACAATAATTGCGTCTGGTGGTCGGTATTGTAAGCTCTTGCATAAGCAACGTTGTCGAGGACATCAGGGCCCGAAAGATTATATCTAAATAGAATTTTAAAAGTACATGGCTACAAATTTTTCTCCACACGAATGCCCTTCGTTTGTAAACAAAAATTATACATCTTTTCAGTGTTTTTTTGTACTCGGCAAAGATTTTTTCCGATGTACAAACACTTTTGGACCGTCTTTGTACATGAACAAAGATTTTTAGGAAGACAAAAATTACAAAAAAGGTCTGAAATTCGCAAACATTCTCGGCGCTTCACGCCGAAATGAGTAATTGTGTGTTCTATATATCTTTATAATGGCAGAAATTGCATTTCAAAAGGAAAAATGTCAAATTTTTCGGCGCTCCGCGCCGTTTTTAGACGATTCTTAGTGATTTTTGCCCTTAGAGACCCAGAAATTAGCTAAAATTCACTATCAAAAGTCGAACAACTGCTTTTACCACACTAAATTCGTTACTGTACCATATTATAGTACCCAAAAATTTGTATGTACAAAATGTACAAAGACTTTTGGGGACCATCTTTGTACATGTACAAACGGACCTTGTACAAAAAACACTGCATGTTCCCCGTTAACCCTCAAAAACCAGAATTTCACTACTCCTAAGAAAACCACGATGTCGCCCACATCTGAAATTTCGATTGTCAACTCACGCCGCCTATTAATCCTTTATCTGTTCCTAAAAGGTATGAATATTCTAAGCGGTGAATCCAGGATTTGCGAATAGGCGGCGAAACCCTAACTCTTGCCGAAAGTGCAAAAATAAACCCGGAAATAGTTCTTTAAGCAAAAAAGACATTTTTCGTGCGATAAAATGTCCACATAAAAATAAAGTTGAGAAAATTTAGCATGAAAAACGTGCATACTTTGCTAAAATGTCAGTAAATATTATTTTATATTTTAATTCGGCACGGAAATCAGGAAAAATTCAAAATAGAATGACCAAGATACCTCAAAAATGACTGCGATTCCACTCGTTGTAGTCTCCTCAAGTCTTTAGTTAAATAAAGCTATTAAAACACTTGACGAGAAAACTTTCTGATTTTCGCTAAAAATGTGATAAAACTATTTTTTACTCTTTTTGTTCAGAAAGTCTTTGAGAGATCCTCAAAATATTCGCTGCGATTATCAACTCATATCAGCACGAAAATACATTTAGACTATGTACTGAAAGGGTCAGTAAATCAAAAATGAGTACTATCAGGAGTTTGGAAAATTTCGTTACACGACGGCCAAAATATATATCTCGCCAAGTATGCTGGCCACATCCTCCTATTAAAACAGCTCTTAACTCTTCTGGTTTCGAGCATTTCTGTGCGTTTTGCAATCCCTTTTTCATTTTTTGACACGTTCAATTGTATGTATTATAGTGTCGGGATGACTTTAAAGCACATTAGTGAAAGTGAGATAGGAAGTAGGTAAATTTAAAGCAAATAAATGAAAACAAAAATAAGTTAACAAATAAAATAAAATATTCAAATAATTTGAAATAATTTTCCAATCAAATTAAAAGCTAAATAAAATAAATTTAAAAAATGGAATAAACTAAATAAAAACTAAATAAAAATGTAATAAAATGTAAATTAGTTTGACGAAATGAAAAATTTGAAAAAATTAAAAATATATAGAAAATCAAGTAAAATAAATATGCGAACATTAAATAACTAAAATGAAATAAATACTGAATAAATAAACAAGATGTAAATAGATTGAGTAAAATTGAAACAGTAATTAATTAGAATGTCGCCAAATGTCACTCTAACTGCTCCGTATAGCATACATGCACATAGGGGTGAGGCAATAAGGGTCATCTAGAAAGGTACTGTCCGGCGATTTTGAGCTGACAGAACGTTTTTTGCATCATTTTTGTGGTCAAAAGCAGTGAAAACGTCAAAATTTTCCGGCGCTCCATGACGGATTAGTACGTTTACGTACTTTTTTAACCGAAAAGCGCCAAAAAATTGATCAATTTCTGTATTTTTAAGTGTTAAAAGCGATATACATAATGCAGTCAAAATAAACTAGAAATGCGAAACTACCGCGAAAAGACATTTTTATAGGCTATTTCGACCACTTTGGTCGTTTACACTACAAGAAAAATTCGTGAACATTAAATTTACTACATTGGATTGCTGAGATTTTACCTCCCCCTGCTGACACTGACCATGTGCACCTATGCCGTTTAGGTTTTATGAACATATTACACGCAATAACGCAATTTGGGTCCACTGAAATTTGATAACTTGCTCATACATACGCTCTACTGACTATTGTACGATTATGCTGGTGAATAAAATTATGATTGCCCAAGTATGTCAGGTGTGCATGCACTGACGTATGCTTAATGACCTTTCAGCAGTAGCTAGCAAACGTTCCGGTCTGAAGGTTCCCTCGGTGTCAATATAAAGGCATTTGCCTTCTCCTCCGCCCATGTCTACTGGTAACTGGCAAGTCACTGCTAAAGTATGACAAATTTGAGTTTTGCCTGATCGAAATTCGCCAAAAATTTCCGTAATTGATCCAGTTTCGATGCCACCTTGCAGCAAAGAAAGAGAAAGATAACGATGTGTTTAACTTCGATCAATATTCAAGTGATCTATAAATAAAAGCGATGCGCACATTTAAGGGCACAGAGGTTTCACCGAGGTAATTTCAAGCACCGATATCAATATCTACTAGTTTTGTATGACTGACTAGAATACAGACATGTAACAGGAGGGATGGGGGATCCCCCACCCAAAGTTGGCTGTCCCCCATCCCCCAAAGCCAGAAAATTTTCAACCCCCTCCCCAATTTTTCGAAAAAAATTGGATTTTTCAGCCGTTCTTAGGTGTTTTTTTGCAGTTTTTGGCCAAAAATTGGAAGTCATTCACCCCCGTCCTAAAAATGGCCGGGGACCCATCTCCCAAAATTTCGAGCCGTTACATGTCTGCTAATATCCATACATGATGTTGGGGGGTTGGGGAAGAGGTTTCACCCCTCACTTAGAAATTTCTTCAACCCTCCCAGGAATTCACGATTTTCCGAAAAATTACAGAAAGTTCGTAAAAAAGGTACTATTTTAAGCGTTTTCAGACATCTGTTTGCTCAAAAGAGTCTAATTTCCGGCGCTTCGCGCCATATACTCATTTTTGACTACATTTGCTTTAATTTATTCGAATTTTTCAATTTGTTTCGATTTTTTGTTTTCATGCTCTATAAAGGTAGAGCATCGTCAGAAACCCCGAAAAACGATGTTTTTAACGCGTACCCACCAATCTTGGGTCCAAAAAGGCACCTGAAAATTTCGCCCCCCCAGAATTCCAATGATGTGCATGTCTGCTAATATCATTATTTTTATGGCAGCACAAAGGAAACCAGTTTGCACTGACAGATTATCTTGGGCAACACCATGCACAGACTTTTTTGACAGGAAGAATTGGAATTTAAGTATTCCTAAAGCGTTTTTCAATTGTAATTTCTAATAAATTTTCCGTGCTTCGCGACAAATGTATATGTTAAAAATTTCCTATTTTTGTTCCGCCATCATTGGTCTTTTTTCATCATCAGCGAGCTCCTGTTTAGCTTTGCTAAAATCTTAGTAATGTAATTAGGAATTCTAAGACAGCTTCTCTTTCTTTCCTAAAGGCTTTTTTGAAAATTTAGCATCGATTTTGCTTTCTACTCTACATTACTAACTGATCATAAGTGCTTGCATATGTATGCAGCAAGGATGTAGAGGCTTTTTATTCTGCTTTCATTTAATTTATTATTTTATTTTTATTAATTAAATAATTAATTTTTTATTAATTAATTTAATTTCTTATTTATTCATCATTGCTTACAAACAGTTAAAATCAAAATTAGCAACAACAATATTTCGCACTAGATCATTTAAGCTAAGAAAAAAATTTTTCGGTCGAATATTACCATAATAATTTTACGAGTAAACTACATCTGCTAGACTGACCCACATACATAAGACCGCTAAGACAGATTTTAGAAACTTTTCAGCTGAACCGAGAATTTTCAAGCGCTTCGCAACATACATGCACATAGAGAGGGGTGAGAAGGGTATTACCCCCCTTCCGCTAAAGGGGGCCAAAACTTAGGTACTGTCGAGCAGTTTGAGACATAAACAGTGCGTTTTCAAACGATTTCGAAGTGAAAATAGTTAAAAGCGCAATATAATTTCCTGTAGTAAAAATCCTGGATTTTACCCGTTCCTGACCAACCTGACCTTGTGCATGTATGCTTCGCGCCATAATTGTTCTTGCATTATGCATGTCATCTAAACCAGAAGTTCGCTGCGCTCACTTCTGGTTTGTTCGCTTCGCTCACGGAGAAGGCCGTAAAATTCTCTACAAAACAAAAAAAAATTTATGAAAATTGGATAAAAATTTAGAAAGTTATGAAGAAAATAAGAAAATGTGTTAAAATGCGCTAAAACGTGTTGTTAAGAATCAGCATGCTTTGAGGAAGATAAGAAAGTGCGGCTGCGCCGCGCTTTGTACTGATTCCAGCTACCTTGCTCACTGGGGTAATTACTATCAATTATACACGCTCGCTTTGCTCAAATGGGGCGCTTCGCGCACCTATACGCGCTCACTCAGCTCGCATGGTGCGCTCCGTGCACCTATACGCGCTCGCTTCGATCGCATGGTGCGCTCCGCGCACCTACACACGCTCGCTTTGCTCGCCTGGTGCGTTCCGCACACCTATACGCGCTTGCTTTGCTTGCATGGTGTGCTCTGTGCACCTACACGCGCTCGCTTTGCTCACATGGTGCGCTCCGTGCACCTACACGCGCTTGCTTCGCTCACATGGTGCGCTCCGCGCACCTATACACGCTTGATCCGCTCGCATGGTGCGCTTTGTGCACCTATACGCGCTCGCTCTGTTTGCATGGTGCGCTTTGCGCACCTACACGCGCTCGCTTTGCTTGCATGATGGGCTTCGTGCACCTATATGCGCTCAATTTGCTCACATAGTGCGCTTCACACACCTATGCACGCTTGCTTCGCTCGCATGGTTGCGCTCCGCACACCTACACGCGCTCACTCCGCTCACATTGTGCGCTTTGCGCACCTATACGTGCTTGATCTGCTCGCATGGTGCGCTTTGTGCACCTATACGCGCTCGCTTCGCTCGCATGGTGCACTCCGCGCACCTACACGCGCTTGCTTTGCTCGCATGGTGCTCTTTGTGCACCTATGTGTGCTCGCTAGTATACATTATATACACTGAAGTTTCATATCTGTTACTATACATCAACCCCTGTCTAAATTCGTTTTGTAGACTTAAGCCGTATTTATACTTCACGCAGGATCGCGTCGCAGGATTAAATGGCGTGACTTTTTCTAAAAATAGCACATCCTGTGAAAATCGTGCGAATTGGCGCACTCGCGCCGTCCGTTTATACTTCCTGCGAAAAATTGTGCGATAATCGACAAAATTCATCGCATCGCGTCTTCGATTTATACTTGCTGCGATTTCTCGCAAACTCGACTATCCTGCGATAAATCGTGCAATTCTTTCTGTGAATCTTGCGAATCATCGCACGATTTTTTCGCGCATATTTTTGCTCATTTTCGTCCTCGCCTGACCTCATTACAAATTCAAAGCATCGTTGCGTGATATAAGTGATTTAAGTAGGTACGTCGACCCGCGTTGATCGGCGTTGTACATGTCAAATTTGACAGTTCAATAGAAATGTGCGCAAAAAAAGGACGCGAATTCGCTTCCGAGCCCAATTTTGTGAATTCGCATCGGACGTCAACTTGTTACTAAAATTAGTAATTTTTGACATTTTTTGCGGAGATGAACGCGATGAAGTATAAACTGAAATGTGATTAATCGCACGACGAAATTTCTTGCCTGCGCAAATTATTAAGCGATGCAAACTTCGCAGGAAGTATAAATCAAAAAATCGTATCACGGACAATCCTGCGATCCGCGCGAACAATTATTCGCGCGATAGTATAAATTGAATTCGCGTGCTTTGCCCGATCCTGCGACTGCGATATTTCTCGCAAGTTCAAGCGCGATGCGTGAAGTATAAACCAGGCTTTACCCTCGACCCACATAGGCGCTTGCAACAGAAAAATATTACTCTGGCATCACTATTACCTTTGAAAAACGCAAGAACTACGTTCTAACCCTTACGGGAGCACTTTCTTCAAAATTTTTTAAAATTTGGAAAAAATTCAAAAATTCACTGCTCCACCAATATTGATCCAATGTGAACAAACTTTTTTTTGTTTATTAGCTTACTGCATGGGCTTTTGAAAAAAAAATTTTAAAAAAATTCTGTCGCTACAGTAATCCCTTAAAAAACTTATTTTTTACACAAAACTCTTAAGTCATAATGCTTAAGTTACACTCTTATCCCAGCTGTGCCACTACTTGGACGTTACTCAGAAGAGTCTTAGCTACTTATTAAAAAAAGTGAGGGGGTTTACCCGGACTTAAGAGAGTTACATCCCAGCATCAAAAAACATGGTGTCTTACTGTAGCTTATGTAGCTTATTGTAGATTAATAATAGAGAAAAATTTTTTGCACCAATTGATAAATCTTTTCAAAGCGCATCTGATGATGCTAATGAAAATGATCTAGCATTCAAAGAAGCCTTTTTATTATGGTTTATTGAAAGTATCAATTTTTCATACTGTAAGAAATTCTATTTCTCGAGAAGTATCCTATTTAAATGCATGAGACTTAAATCGCTAGAATCCTTAGACAATACGCTTTTAGAAAATGAAGTATCCGAAAAAATGACGAGAATCTCGTCAAGATATCTAATGACAAACAATGCATTATTAAAATAAAACGTGTTATTACTGTAGTTTACTGTAGGTCAATGAAATCACAAAGTGTTTAGCATCAATCGATAGATCTTTTTAAGGCGCATCTAATGATGCTAATAAAAGTGATTTTGCCTCATTAGAAACAATTTTACAGCTGTTTATAGAAAGTAGCGATTTTTCATACTGTAGATTACTGTAGAACACGGAGAAAACATCAAATCAAAAAAGTAAGGACATTTTTGGATTCAGCGTCAAATTTTGATTCTATTTATGTGCTTATTTGTTCAATACAATCAAAACGTTGACATGAAAAATGCTCATTTTCAAAAAAAACAGCAAAAAAATGGCACATTTGAGGCTACAGTAACCCGACATCAACAATTTATGAGCAAAGAAAGATATATATGATAGATGACCCGATTTAGAACCACATATGTAAAAATAAAAAAATTCTGTGCAGCCGTTTTTGAGAAAATTTGGAGAGAAAAAAGTGCTAGTTTTAGATTTCTTACTGTACCTCGCGAACCAATGACTTTTATGAGACGGGACTTGTTTCATTGAAAAGAGCGCAAAATTTTACCCAGGCAGATTTGACTCCTTTGGATATACAAATCGAATATTACCATAATAATTTTACGAGTAAACTACATCTGCTAGACTGACCCACATAAGACCGCTAAGACAGATTTTAGGAACTTTTCAGCTGAACCGAGAATTTTCAAACGCTTCGCAACATACATGCACATAGAGAGGGGTGAGAGGGGTATCACCCCCCTTCCGCTAAAGGGGGCCAAAACTTAGGTACTGTCGAGCAGTTTGAGACATAAACAGTGCGTTTTCAAACGATTTCGAAGTGAAAATAGCCAAAAGCGCAATATAATTTCCTGTAGTAAAAATCCTGGATTTTACCCGTTCCTGACCAACCTGACCTTGTGCATGTATGCTTCGCGCCATAATTGTTCTTGCATTATGCATGTCATCTAAACTTCGAAAACTTTGAGCGAGACATCGTGAACATGTCAAATTTTCTGGCGCTCTGTGTCGAGTTATTCAATTCGCGTACTGTTGTTCTTTGCAATACACAAAAATTAGGCACAAAGACGGGTTGAGAAATAGTTCAGTTGCCATGAATTAGACCGGATTCGTGTAGATAACGTAGTTTGGAACAATAGATTTTTTGTAAATGAATTGAAACAAAGTAAACAAAATCAAATATATTAGGAAGTGAAAAATTCAGGTAGGTACTAAGAGGTACTGAGAAACTTTATCTAACCCTTCCCGGATCAGCTCCTCAACCGCCTTCATACAATCGCATGCATTAAGCTGCGAGTGCGACGGGCCCACTTTTGTAAAAATTCTGATCCACTTATATGGGGTTTGGAGTTCCTAGAACCCCAGAAGTAGAAAAACAATTTATTAAGAAAACAAAGAAAAACTCGGAACAACAATAGTCAAAGAAAATTGAAATTTTTCTTCCACAAAAATGTTCGAAATACAGCCTGAATTAAATTAATGAAGTTTTTCAGCCATAATAGCCATTCACACTGCATCTAAGATTGTTTAAGCTCGACAAAACTACAATACTACTCGGAGGTAACTCCGGCCAACCCCATCCCAATAACACGCATTTGCATATGTCACGGACTTAAGGGCAAAACGAGCCAGATGGTATAATCTTGCAGCAATATACCTTGCAGCAATTTGTCCAATTCCTTGCTACCCGTAGTTAACTGAATAATGTCAGCTCGTCTTTGATGACATTCCGTCGCGGTCGTAAAACCCATAGGCACCATTTTTATTGCCTCAGCCAGAAAGTTCGCATGCTATGTAAAAACCGCTTCAGTAGACTGAATCGAAAATAAGAACGAACCTAAGCATTGCAGGCACAAAAAATTGGGGTACCATCATACATTCCCATAGGGGCTGAGAGGGGGTATTACCCCCACCTCAGGGTCCGAGACTTGAATCACTGTCGGACG